>CM076574.1:1109142269-1109274086 GCA_034641835.2 Pinus albicaulis
ACTGGAAAATAAATTTGCTGAAAACACAAATTCTGGAAATTTTTCAGAATGCTGAAAATGCAGAAATAAAATAACAGCGGTAACAAACAGTCATTCAACACATCATAACTCAGTAATTTTTGGTCAAGGTGACCCTGGAAAAACCCCCTACAACTCTTGGGGAAAACCAGTTCGAAAGCTCCTTCTTATTTATGGAAAAATGCTTTTTACAGTGATAGAAATATTCAGCAAAATAAATAATCAGCAAACAGACTTTTACAACTTATCTCTTTTTCCGTGCTTAACCACCGCCTCGGAAAACGTGCAAACAGTAAAATAGGAACAGCAATAAATGTTGTACAGATTTCTCGATTTTCGTGCCAAATAACAGCCTTAAATGTTGCTGTACGGCTGCCTAGAAAAGCGTGCAAGCTGTCCAAAAATCTGCTGTACGATTTCTGCCTTGAAATGCGTGCCAAAGGTACAGCCACTTGCTGTACGACCTCCCTCAAATCTGCTCCTCGAAATCTGTGCAAATCTGCAGTGCAAATCTGCTGTACGGCTGCTGTACGGCCTGCTGTACGGCCCTGCTGTACGGCCTAGCTGTACGGCCCTTCTTCCTCAAAAATCGTGCCAAAAATCTGCCTTGCTGTGTGCTAAAGCTGCTGAGCTGTCTTGCTGAAAATGTCTTGCTGAAATGCTGCCTTGGAATGTGTGCCAAGCTGCTGCCTCCTTCTCCTCACTGCCCAGAAATCTCCCTTGCTCTCTTGCTCTCCTTCTCTCAATCTGCTCATGAAAGAATGAATGACCTTTTCCTCCTTTCCTCCTTTAACCTAACCCTAAGTGACTTTTGGGGAATCCCTAAATCCAATGGCTGAAATAGATTGAGATCTAGGGCTGAGATTAAATGCTCATTTAAATCTCACTTTCTATTTTTTAATTCACCCCACTTTAATAAAGACCCACCTAGTCTTTTATTTCCAAAGTCACTTTTTCCTTTCTAATTTTATATTGACTTTATTTAAAGTCACTTTAACTTTAGTAACTTTATCACTTAAAGTCACTTTAAAATTAGATTTGACTTTATAACTTTATAAAGTCACTTTAGTAACTTAATCACTTAAGTCACTTTTAAATTAGATTTAACTTTATAAAAAATTATAAAGTTACTTTAGGAGAAAAATTAAATTCTTTTGGACACTTTTCCCTAGGCCAAAGATCAAAGCCTTAAGGAACCACCTGTCCTCCGGTACCAAATTTCAACACTCCCTCTTACCGAGGAAGGTGTTCCTCACCACACCCATCTTGTCTCTGAAGTAGACATGCTTGCCCCGTGGTAAGGCTTTGGTAAGAATATCTGCAACCTGCTCATCGGTGGGAATATACTCAAGCTTCACAGCTCCTTTCTGAACATAGTCTCTGATGAAATGATATTTGATCCCGATATGCTTTGACCTGTCATGAAATATTGGATTCTCCGTGAGTTTAATGCAACTCTGATTATCACAGTAAATCACTGAAGGTCTCAACGGCTGACCAAATAAGCCAAACAACATCTTGCGAAGCCGGATGGCCTCACAACTAGCTAGACTGGCTGCCATATACTCTGCTTCCGCTGAACTCAATGCTACTGACTGCTGCTTTCGGCTGAACCATGACACCACTGCCGAACCCAACCCAAAACAGCACCCTGAAGTGCTCTTCCTATCAAAAGCACAACCTGCCCAATCAGAATCAGTGTAACCTGCCAATCTCACTCCATCCCCATGCCTGTAGTCCAGACCATAATCCACTGTCCCCTGCAAGTACCGCAAAATGTGTTTTGCAGCCACCCAGTGAACCTTCCTAGGCTCACACATAAACTGACTCATCGTGTTGACTGCAAAACAAATATCTGGTCTAGTGTTGACCAAATACATCAAGGAACCAATCAGCTGTCTGTACAATGTGGGATCCACCAACTCGGAATCTGAAGCATGAAGCTTCTTCCAGTTGGTGATCATCGGTGTCGACATGGGTTTACAATCCTCCATATGGAATCTGCCAAGGATATCCACAATATACTTCCCTTGCCCCAGGAAGAAATGCCCCTCCTCCTGCCACACCTCCAAACCCAAAAAACAATGCATCAAGTCGATGTCCTTCATCTCAAACTCCGCCGCAAGATCTCTCTTGAAGTGCTCTATGAGTCTCTCTACACCTGTAATGACCAAGTCATCCACATACAGCACCAGAATGAGAGGCTCCTCACCTATCACAATATAGTAAAGGTTCGGATCTGCCTCACTCTTTGTGAAACCCATCTCCTACAAGTACGTATCAATCCTGGAGTACCAAGCTCTAGGAGCTTGCCTCAGGCCATAAAGGGCCTTCTTTAGTCTGCATACATGGGACTCCTTCCCATGCACCTCAAAGCCTTGTGGTTGCTCAATGTACACCTCCTCTTGTATGAAGCCATTGAGAAATGCGGTCTTCACATCCATCTGGTGGATCTTCCAACCCATCTTTGCTGCGATCGATATAATGGAGCGAATGGAAGTATATCGAGCCACGAGAGCGAAGGTCTCCTCATAATCAACTCCCTCTACCTAGGAGAACCCTCTAGCCACAAACCTTTCCTTGAACTTCTTGGTGCTGCTAATCTGTAGTGTGGTTTACCTTGTAAAGCCATCTAAAGTAACCACAGATTTGCCCTCAGGCCTCGGCACCACCTCCCAAACATCATTCTTCATGATAGAAGAATACTCCTCCTACATGGCCTCTCTCCAGACCTGCTAGCTAGTTGCCTCCTCATAGCTAGAAGGCTCGGAGTCAACGATGCTAGCAACCAATGCCATATAGCTGCAGAACCCCACTCAGGTGGTTTGCTCTCTCTAACCTGTCTCTTTGGCCCAGCAACAGATATGGCCTCTCTCAAGGTGTCTTGAAGCCACATGGGCTTCCTCTTCCCTAAGCACACTTCTCCCATCGGAGTGAAAGAATCCTCATCCTCATCAGAAGCCTGAACTCCTGAAGGCCTGCCAACCAACCTCATGCCTGAACCTCTGCCTGTAGATGCTGAAGTACCGTGTGAGCTACATCCATCGGTGGACTCCCCGTGTTGCTACGTAGTGCTGCGTGCTGCCCAAGCTCCACCCCTCGACTGCCCGAGCCACTCCCCAACGGACACGACATCGTCATAGATGTACCTCAGGATCCTCCTGATCCACCTTGTGGATCCCTGGCCCGACTCAGCTCTTTGCGAGGGTCTGGTGATCGAACGATCTAACTCCAGCCTCTAAAGGCCCTATCCTCCTCGAACTTCACATCCCGCCTGACAACAACTTTCCTCTGTGCAGGAATGTAAATCCGAAAGGCCTTTGAGGTCTCACTGTAGCCCACAAAGATACCCTTCTCTGCTGTGGGCTCTAGTTTGGTCCTCTTCTCCTTGGGTATGTAGGAGTATGTAATGCACCCAAAGATACGAAGATGACCAATATCAGGCTTCTTCCCAGAAAAAGCCTCCTCCGGAGTCATGTGCCCCAAGGCACGATGCGGACTCCTGTTCTACAAGTAAACAGCTGTGTTGCAGGCCTCTGCCCACAAAAACAATGGCAACCCCTGATCATGTAACATGGCTTTGGCGGCCCCTCCGATGGATCTGTTCTTCCTCTCCGCAACCCCGTTCTGCTGGGGGTTGTAAGGAACAGTGAGCTCCCTCCTAATGCCTGCCTCCGCACAATAGTCAACAAACTCTCCAAGGGTGTACTCTCCCCCATTGTCCGACCTCGGGGACTTGATCTTCCGACCTGTCTGTGTCTCCACAAGAGCTCTGAACTCCTGAAACCGCTTGAAGACCTCACTCTTGGTCTTCAAGAAATAAATCGAGGTCCTCCTGGAGTGATCATCAATGAATAAAACATAGTACTCATATCCACTCAAGGAAACATGAGACATCCGACCGCTCACATCGGAATGAATCAAATCAAGTATCCAAGTCGCTCTGCTGTCACTGCTGGGAAAAGGGGATTTGGCAAACTTGCCCATCGCACATCCTCTGCAAGTATCAAAGTGATCAGTACTGAAATCTGGCACACCTGTAGTGATCTCCCGCAAGGTCCTCAAGGCTCCATGATGCATGTGCCCCATCCTGCGGTGCCAAATCTCACACTGCTCAGAACTGCTAGCTCTGCTGTCGGTACTACTGCTCAATGCCAAAAGGGACTGAAATACAAACTTGTACACCTTTGCATGGCGTACACCTATCACTCTAGCTGAATCAGCTGGAGTGCCCCTGGGATACATCAACACCTGTCCTCCCCTGAATAGTATCTCATATCCTCTGTCCTCCAAAGCTGAGACGGATATGAGGTTCTTCCTCATCCCTGGCACATAAAGAACATCCGACACCTTCAAGGGAGGTTTGGACTCCCTCTGAAATGTCAGTGTCCCCACACCGACTGCTCTAACAACTCTGTCATCACCGAGTACTACCTCTATATCAGTGCCACTCTCTGAAAGCTCTGAGAAGTACTCACGGACTCTTGTCATATGACGTGAAGCCCCACTGTCCACATACCAGATACCCGAAGATGCTCCGCTAATCGAGGGAAATGCATGCTCCCTCTGAACCTCTATGGCAGATGATCCCGCACTAGAGGATTCACACGCAATGAACCCAAACTCCCGGTCAAAACGATCTGCAAAGTCCTCAACCTCTGCTGAAGCTGCCATGCTCTGGTTCTTCCCCTTCTTCTTCTTCTTCTCCGGACACACAACTGCATAGTGTCCCATCTTCTGACAATTCCAACACTTCACTTTGGAATAGTCTTTCTGTGAGTTATCCTGTTTACCTTTACCTTTGCCTTTGCCCCCACCATTGCTTGTGGAAGCCTGCTTCTTCCCTTTGCCTTTCTTGCGTCCTGCCAACAGTGCTACATCCTCATCCTGCTCAACTGGCTTGGCTGCCCCAAGCTGACCTTTCCTGATCTCTGTCTGAATGCAATCATCCCAAAACCTCTCCCATGTGGAAAGGGTCTCACGTGCACAAACCCCATCAGCAAAGTTCATCCATGAACTGGGGAGGCCATTCACTGCAATCCGCACCAACTCAGTGGGTGGAATGGCCTCTCCAATCGCTGCCAACTCATCTCTCACATTAGTAATCTTTGTGAGATATCCAGTTGCACTATCAGTCTTACCCATCTTAATGTTCTTCAGCTTCTCCTTCAGGACCATTTTCCGGTTCTCATTGGTACTCTGGTAGAGGTTGGTCAATGCTGACCACATCTCATGGGCATTTCTCTTTCCTCTCACATGAGGAATGCAATGGTCCTTGATTCCGTCTAGAATCAGTCTCTTACCCTTGTTGTTCTTTCTATTATATGCTGCCAACTGAGTAGCATCAGTAGGCACATTCACAGGGTTCTGAGTGGTATGCACCATAATATCCCAGACTTCCGCCTCCTCAAAGATACTCTGCATTCTCTCTTTCCAAACACTGTAATTTGTATGCCCATCCAGCCTATCCTCCACTCTCAATCCCAAAGACATCCTGCTGTCCTAAAACTGAAAAATAACACTGCTGTGGTAAAGATAAAAACTGTTGTTTGTGAAAAATCAGCTTGCTGGAATTTTCTGAGTGAAAAATCAGCAGGCTGTAATTTTCCTCCTTGCTGTCCCAAACTGCCCTTCAGCATTCAATCTCTGATACCATGTAGAAAATTCTAGTTTCCCACCCCGGTTTTCAGTTTTCACCTTATTACTCCAAAATAATTAAATGCCCTTTCCCATATCCATACATTTAATAAACTAGAAAATAAATTTGCTGAAAACACAAATTCTGGAAATTTTTCAGAATGCTGAAAATGCAGAAATAAAATAACAGCAGTAACAAACAGTCATTCAACACATCATAACTCGGTATTTTTGGTCAAGGTGACCCTGGAAAAACCCCCTACAACTCTTGGGGAAAACCAGTTCGAAAGCTCCTTCTTATTTCTGGAAAAATGCTTTTTACAGTGATAGAAATATTCAGCAAAATAAATAATCAACAAACAGACTTTTACAACTTATCTCTTTTTCCGTGCTTAACCACCGCCTCGGAAAACGTGCAAACAGCAAAATAGGAACAGCAATAAATGCTGTACAGATTTCTCGATTTTCGTGCCAAATAACAGCTTTAAATGCTGCTGTACGGCTGCCTAGAAAAGCGTGCAAGCTGTCCAAAAATCTCTTCATACGATTTACGCATGAAATGCGTGCCAAAGTCTGACCACTTCTTTGTGCGGCCTCCCTCAAATATCTGCTCCTCGAAATCATTAAATACGGTCGTCTATTTATCACATTTCTTGTCACCAGCCTGTATCAATAAATACCTAAGCTATGACCCTGCTATAAAATACCTTGTGTGTGCTAAAGGCTATTTGGCCCATCTTACTGAAAATGTCTTCTTTGAAATCACGCCTTGAATGTGTGTAAAGGCATTCTGCCTCCTTCTCCTCCTTCTTAGAAATCTCCCTTGCTCTTTCTCTCCTTTCCCAATCACCGCTCATGAAAAGAATGAATGACCTTTTCCTCCTTTTCCTCCTTTAACCTAACCCTAAGTGACTTTTGGGGAATCCCTAAATCCAATGGCTGAGATAGATTGAGATCTAGGGCTGAGATTAAATGCTCATTTAAATCTCACTTTTCATTTTTTAATTCACCCCACTTTAATAAAGACCCACTTAGTCTTTTATTTCCAAAGTCACTTTTTTCCTTTCTAATTTTAAACTGCTCTTTCAGCACTCAACCTCTGATACCATGTAGAAAATTCTATTTCCCACCCCGGTTTTCAGTTTTCACCTTATTACTCCAAAATAATTAAATGCCCTTTCCCATATCCATACATTTAATAACCGGAAAATAAATTTTGCTGAAAACACAAATTCTGGAAATTTTTCAGAATGCTGTAAATGCAGAAATAAAATAACAGCAGTAACAAACAGTCATTCAACACATCATAACTCAGTATTTTTGGTCAAGGTGACCCTGGAAAAACCCCCTACAACTCTTGGGGAAACCGCTCGAAAGCTCCTTCTTATTTCCCCGGAAAATGCTTTTACGGTGATAGAAATATTCCGCAAAAATAAATAATCAGCAAACGTACTTTACAACTTATCTCTTTTTTTCCGTGCTTAACCATCGCCTTGTAAATGTGCAAATGTACAAAATAGGGAACAAGAATAAATGCCGTGCGCGTATTTCTCGATTGGCGCGTCACCACTTCCTTAAATGCCGCCTCGTACGGCCGCCAGAAAGCGTGCAAGCTGTCTGGGGTAACCGTCGTACGATTGCCTTGAAATGCGACAAAAGGCACAAACACCGTCGTACGGCTCCTCAAATCGTTCCTCGAAACCGGCAACCGCGCGGCACCGTCGTACTCGCCCGTCGTACTCGCCCCCGATTGCATGGCTCGCGGGGCCGTACGCCCTTCTTCCTCAAAAAAATCGCTTCCACGTGTGCTAAAGTCGTCGAACTATTTTGATAAAATGTTTTGCTGAAATGCTGCCTTGGAATGTGTGCCAAGCTGCTGCCTCCTTCTCCTCACTGCCCAGAAATCTCCCTTGCTCTCTCTCTCCTTCTCCCAATCTGCTCATGAAAGAATGAATGACCTTTTCCTCCTTTTCCTCCTTTAACCTAACCCTAAGTGACTTTTGGGGAATCCCTAAATCCAATGGCTGAGATAGATTGAGATCTAGGGCCGAGATTAAATGCTCATTTAAATCTCACTTTCTATTTTTTAATTCACCCTACTTTAAAAGACCCACTTAGTCTTTTATTTCCAAAAGTCACTTTTTCCTTTCTAATTTTATATTGACTTTATTTAAAGTCATTTAACTTTAGTAACTTTATCACTTAAAGTCACTTTAAAATTAGATTTGACTTTATAACTTTATAAAGTCACTTTAGTAACTTTATCACTTAAGTCACTTTTAAATTAGATTTAACTTTATAAAAAATTATAAAGTTACTTTAGGAGAAAAAATTAAATTCTTTTGGACACTTTTCCCTAGGCCAAAGATCAAAGCCTTAGGGAACCACCTGTCCTCTGGTACCAAATTTCAACACACAGTTCTAGTGTAAACAAAAGAGGAATATTTGCAGTAGGGGGAGGGAGGGTAAATACTTGAAATGCACATCATCCAGGTGTTTTCACTAGCCTTGATGGACTTTCAAAAACCTTCCCACAACATGGCTATGGGCAAGGATACTTCTTCACCTATCTAGATTGTAGATTTAGACTTCGTCATGACTTGTCTGTCTCTCTATGCCTTGCCTCTCTCTCTATGTCGCTTCACATCTCATTTCAAATTAGATATAGATGATGATTGTAGTTTCAATCCTCTTCAGGGCGCCCAAATGAATTTCCTTCATGCTTTATCATGTGACGATTTAAATGGTCCTATTGTAACTGCAAAAGCAAAAACAATCATATGAGACAAACAAATGTTCTGTAAAAATTAAAAAAAAAACAATTACAAACTTGATAAAAATTAACATGGCATATAATTTGTTGAGAATTCCACCAACGAATTATATGGTCACTCACATGACATACAGACACCGGTTTCAATAAAATGTTGAGGAAATGTTTCTTAATCCCCTTGTGATTGTTGTCTTTGTGGAGCTTTTCCAATTGTAAGCTTAATCATAGTATTCAAAACCAGCAGGTTCGAACTGTAAACCCGTCAAACCAGCTGGTTCATTAGCTCGAACCATCCAACCACTAGAAAAAACGGCTACATCCTTGCGGCCTAGGGTTTCTAGGTCTAACCGGCCATTAATTGATCGGTTTATGAAAGAACCGGCCATAAATCAATCGATTTATGAAATATTCGGCCTGTTTTCCCATAAACCAGTTGATTCCTTAATAAACTGATTAGTTTATTGCCAAGCCAGCCGCGAACCCCACAAAAGGTGATTTCTTGATTTTTGAAGCAGTTTTGAGGGAAACTACAAGATGTTTCCCTTCAAAAACAGCCCCTCCAAGCCTTTAAAAGGATGTCTCCAACGTTTTTAAACTCGGTTGATTCAACCGGTTGGAACCCCCTTTCAGTCCGACTTGGCCCTTCACTTGGATCGGGGACCGATCTGGTACCGAACCGGTTCGACCGGCCAAGTCCGACTTGAACTGAACCAACGCGGTCACGGCAAAAAAAAAAAGACAGAGCCTGGGGACCCCAAAAATTATATTTTTATTTTTATTTTTCTAAAACCCTAGCCTCTCTACCTCTCTCCCACACCTATAAAGGTAACCCAACCCCATCATAGTTCCTCACAGTTATCTCATTGCATTTGTGTGAGCAGTTGGAGTTGGTTTTTGAAGCAGCATTGAGGAGGTTCTTGGCAATCTTTGCAGCAGCAATGAGAAGTTGGTTTTCCGAGCAGCATTTGCCATTGAGGAGTTGGTTTTTGAAGTAGCATTGAGGAGGCTACAGGTATGTTTTTATACTTCTCAAATCTGCGCGATGTTTTTCGTTTTTTTCATTTTTTTTCAGATCTGGAAATTGAAATGAGTAAATTTTCTAGAAAAAAATAAGAGTTGTTTTCTTTTCTTTTCATTTTCAAACTTTTGCCTTTTCAATTCCAATTCCAACTATTAGAAAATGGCTCCTATGGTGAAAAACGTTGCTTGGGCATATGCTCAGATGATCAACAATAAAATGTATTACAAATTTTGTCATAAAAAAATTAAGGGAGGGGACATTCACAGGTTGAAACAACACTTAGCCGGTATTAGAGGCCAAATTGTCCCATGTGCAGCACAATCAAAACAGATTGGGGAAATTAGAAAGGAGTTGCTAGAAAAAATTGAGAAATTTGAGGAAGACAAAGCTATGCAAAAAGCAATTGAGGTTGAAATAGTGAGGAAGGGGAGTCTAAAATGAATGATGGCGGCCAACCTCAATTTTGATTATGAGGACTCTTCATCCTTTTACCAATGCATCCAACCCCTTTCGCTTTGTTCCTCCCTCTTTGGAGTCTATTCAAGATAAGGGTAAGAGTAAAAGAAGGGCAGTATCAAAATTTATTTCTTATCCTCTACTCCCTCTAATAGAGAGCACATGGTCCTCAAAATCATTGAAGTAAAATCCAACCTACTTTAAATGACCATTGCAAGAAGTAATGTAGAGACATTACCTGTGAATACATATCCAAATGGTGGTATCATGTTGATATCCCCTTCAATGTTGCTCGTTCACTGTATTATAAACCTATGTTTGATGCCATCATTGCTCCTGGTAAGGGCTTCAAAGGCTCTAGTATGCATGAATTAAGGGGATCTCTTTTGCATAAAGGGGTTATGCCCATTGATGAATATTAGAAAGATTTCAAAAGCTCATGGGTGAAAACAAGATGTACCATCATGTCAGATGGATGGACTAATCAAAGGAGTCGTACCATCATAAATTTTCTTACCTTTTGCCCACATGGAACTATCATACTATGTTTCTAAAATCAGTTGATGCATCTAATAAGGTGAAAGATGCACACTTGTTGTTTCAACTTTTGGACGAGGTTGTTGAATTGTGGGGGGGGGGGGGGGGCTAATGCTGTTCAGATTATCGCAGATAATGTTTCTAACTATATTCTTGCTTGAAAAACGTGAGGAAAAACACAACCATTTTTTGGACCTCATGTGGTGCACATTACATAGACCTCGTGCTCGAGGATATTGGTAAAATAGATTGGATCAAGAACACGGTAGAGCATGCCAAAAGCATAACAAAGTATATCTAAAATCACTCATGGATTTTGAACCTGAAGAGGAGAAACACAGAGGGCAAGGATCTTGTTAAGCCTACCATCACTAGGTTTACAACTCACTTTTTGACACTGCAATCTATGCTCTCCCAACATAAAAACTTACAGAAGATGTTTTCTAGTAATGAATGGAATGGATGTCAATGGGCCCACAAACAGGATGGCAAAGATGTAAGAAAAAAACATAACGATGACACATTTTGGAAAAAAGCAAAAAAGATTGTGAAAATTGTTGAGCCACTAGTTAAAGTGTTGTGGTTGGTAGCTGGGGAAAAATTGGCTATGGGTTTCATTTATGAGGCTATGGATATGGAAAATGAGCAAATAAGTGCAGCATACCAAGATAAAGTGGCTAAGTATGGGCCTATTTGGGAGATCCGTGAAGCATTTCATGGAGAATGGAACACTCTTTACCCCTTACCTCACACTTGAGGGCTTATTGAGCTCATTTGGAGGGTGACATCACACTATTACAACACTTATTCCCACACATGTAGGCTTTTATGGCACATTTGTCTTTTTTTTTTAGCTATGACTGTTGAGATTTTGGGGTAGCATTGGATGTTCTCTAGCTCTGAAACTTTGTGGAGTGGTTAGAACACATGAGATCTCCAAGACCCAGAAAGAGTTTGGAGAAATTCCATCTGGTGTAAAAGTTATTCAAATAATTAAAAAAATTTAATGGGGACCTTAAGTCTAACTTAGCGAAATTGAAATATTAAAGTGAATTAATTTACACATGTGATGAGAACATTCTAAGTGACATGGATCAAGTTTCTTTTAATCTTAGTCGTTGATTAGAGATTAGAACAAGGTCGTTGATGTGTCAACGAGAAAAGTATAAAGAAGAACACACACACGCAGAATCCAAGAGATCGAATTCTTCTGACGGAGCAGTGCTCGGACGAAGATCATATCTGAGTGATTCAAAGAAGCAGTGAGGGGTGGATGCAGTGATTGGTCGGAGGACCAAGAGTACAATGTAGAGCAAGGGCAGCAGAGATGCAGTGGAGGTAGCACAGCCATCAGAGGGTGTGATGCAGACCCTAGAGAGGATGACGCAGGCCCACGCAGGGGCAACACAGAGCCTCCAAGGAAAAGTTTGAAATTCACTGGAGACTCCGAGAGAAGCTAATCAGTGCAGAGCAAGGGTGACGCAGTCCCTCAACCAGGGCCACGCAGCAATACGCAATGGCAATGTAGAGATTGCGCAAAGCTAGTTGAGGTTTCACTAGTGACTCATCCGGATCAGCCAAGACTTGCGGGAGTGAGGTAAAACTCACGTTTTTCTCTGTAGCTAAGGTTTTCTCTGTTGGGTGAGCCGGATTATGGCACACTAGATGTACTCAGAATACTATTGCTTAATAATAATAAACTCTCATATCTGTTGCACCAATTTTCCCGCATTGGGTTTTTCCAGGGACATTTGTTCGAAAAATCATGTGTGTCCTTTGTCATATGTGCGTGATGTTCAATAAATGATATGTATTTGTGTAGGCTTCTAGTTGTGTTTACTTCGATTTTTTTCTGAAATTTTTCAATTAAATAATTTGTGCATAAGAAAACAAGTAGGAGAAGTAAATCAATATTTAGCAGTAGTATTTTTGTGCTCAGAAATTTTCACATGGTATTAGAGCATTGCAGTTCAAGCTGAAGCCATCAACAAGGGGCTGACGGTTTTTATTGCAGGAAGGGCAGCTAAAGCAGCACAGATCCTGAAGAAGGTAGTGCAACATGAGAGGGACAACATAGATCCTGCAAGGGTGACGCAGAGTCAGTCTGTTGGTGACGCAGATCTAGTCTGCTCACGTAGAGGCTGACGCAGCACCAAGAGAGTGACGCAGATCTAGTCTGCTCACACAGAGACTGACGCGGCACCAAGAGAGTTACGCAGATCCAGTCTGCTCACGCAGAGGCTGGCGCAGCACCAAGAGGGTGACACAGCCCAAGAGGGAGTGACATTGTGCTGATTGTCGTGGCTAGAGGTGCAACTTCTAATCTTCAGAAGTGCTGGTGAGGCATCGGTTCTGTCGGTGCAGAACAGTGCCTAGCAAAGGTGACAAAGTAAGGGGAAACAGTCCCTCAGCAGACTTTTGCCAAGAAGTCAGAGATTCAATCAGGAGCATTATCGTAGAGGGTTGATTCGGCAGAATTGGCAGAGGATTTCTAGGAGGGAAATCAGTTGTCAGAGGGAGCAATACCTCTAGAGGATTTCTAGCGCCAAGAAACCTAGATCTGATCTTTTGTTGAGTGCAGCAATAGTAGCAGGGAGAAGAGTACCTATTTCGATTGTTTGAGCAGAGATGGCCCCGCACGAACTAAGATATCAGGATAGGTTGGACAGTGTGTCCAACTTTGTGATGTGGAAAACCAGAATCCTGACAGTCTTGGACGAGTACGGTATCAAAGACCACGCGGAAAATGTCCTAGTTTTGCTGAGCGATATGGATGCTCTGAAGAAGTTCAACAAAAATCAGGCGTGGGCTAAGCGCTTGATCATGGATGGAGTGAAGGATCACGTGGTCCCACACATTGTCGAAAAGAAAACGACAAACTAGGTGTGGACAACTTTGACCACGTTGTACCAAGGAAGCTTCGTCCAACGGAAGATGCTTCTAGCGAACCAGATGCGAATGTTCCAGATGCAGAAGGGAGAGGAGATCGATCCCTTCCTCTTCAGATTGCAGACTATCCGAGATCAGCTAATTGCCATGGGGACAACTCAGGATGATGGGTTCATGGTGAGGACTGCCTTGAATGCAGTCAACGATGAGTGGGAGACCTTTGTCCAAAGCATCTTGGGCAGAGCACAACTCGCAAATTGGGGTAACATGTGGGAAATCCTTTGACAGGAGGAGATCCGAAGGGTGACCAAGAGGGAATTCAGCAGCGGAGAAGTCAAGGTGAAAAAGGAGGAGGAGGAAGATGCAACCCTAGGATCTAAGGGATAGTGACAGCAAGGAAAGAAGAAGAAGGACCTATCCAAGGTCCGGTGCTTCAAATGTGGTGAACTTGGACACTTCACCAACACTTGTCCAAAGCAGAAGGACAATGAAGCTTCGGATTCCAAGGCAACAACAGCAAAAGGGGACAATGGCAGCGATGATGATGTGACCATGAGTGCTCATGTGCCTCGAGAGAAGAAGAGGGGCGATATAGATCTGTAGAGCAGCTACAGATGGTGGTGGCAAGATCCTTGAGGTACCCAAACTCTTGGATCACATACGAGCTACGGGAGCCTTAAGACAGTAGCAGGATAACTGGAGTCAGTGGGTGCAGAAGATCATGCAGAAGCAGAGGCAGAGTTGGGACGTCGATGTCTGGAGCAACGCAGAGGAGAGGCAGCAGCAGTGCAGAGGCTGATGGGATTTCAACAGTGCAGAGATTGTGCTTATGCAGTGCAGTGCGGCAGATAGCTTAGAGCTTCAAAGAGATAGCGCAAAGCAGTAGCAAAGGGTGCTTCAGTGATGAGATGCAGCGCGTCTGACTTATTTGTTAGTGATTGGGTGATGGTCCTTCAATTGCTTACCTCTCAGCAACTGAGTTACAGTGCAGCAGGTAGCAATGGCAGTGCTATAGGCAGCATGATGCAGCAATTTGAGAGGGAGTTGCAGTACAGATGTGGCAGTGCCAGTGCCAGTGACATGGGCGGCAGTACAGAGAGCAGCAGCACAGTGGATGGAGGGCAACATGCCAAGCATCAGCAGCGCAGAGACCGATGCCAGACATCAGGGTGATGCTTCAGTGGGGAAGTATTGCTAGAGCACACTCCTCGCTAAGAGGGAGTGTTGAGATTTTGGGTTAGCATCGGATGTGATCTAGCTCTGAAACTTTGTGGAGGGGCTAGAACACATGAGATCTCCAATACCCAGAAAGCATTTGGAAAAATTCTATCCGGTATAAAAGTTATTCAAATAATTAATTTTTTTCTATGTTGCACGGGTTCCCGCACCCAGGGGTAGGGTTCCCGAACCCGTACCGGGTTCCCGTCCCCAAGTACCAGGTGCTTCACGAGTTCTTCTCAGAAGGACCCTAAAGAACCCAGTTCTTCATGGAAGAACCCGAGACTTCCCACACAAAATCAGGGTTCTTTTGCTGATTTGGGGACGGAGAACCCCAAAAACGAGTTCTTTTCAGGTTCTTCGGCGACAAGTTTGGTTAAATTTTTATTTTATTTTATTAAATTCGACTATTACTAATCGCTATTAAAATTAAAATTTAAGATTTTTGTATTAAAATTAAAATTAAATATGACTCGACTATTCTTATTGCGATTTTTTTTGTGTTAAAACTTGAAAAGATAAAACTTACCCACTCGGACTCTACAACCCATAGCAATCGTTACCTCACCTCACCGCATAGCAACGTCCGCACAGCAACTCACCCTTGGCACAGCAAGCAGCAACCTCACCCACTTATTAAGTGAGCAACTTGAATTCATTAATAGAGATGAAGGAGGAACTTGACAAATTCATGAAATCAGAGAAGGGAATAAAAGAATACAAAATCTCGAGGAAACTGTAAGACTACACATATTTCTAGTAAGTGTAGTTGTAAAGTTATAGGTGCAACTAAAAGTGGGTTCAACATGGAAAATTTTAGTTGAACAGACAGTGTTTACTAACAACCAATACCCCATATGCTTAGGTATTCCCGAAAGAAAAGAAGGCACAATATTAACGCACCCAAATACCAAGGCTGTTGATTCGAGATTAGACTATTGGGTACATGCACAGGGAACAAGGCAAAAGGGGTGTGTTTAATTCATCTTCCTTCTATATCTAAAGTGTTATAAGTGAAAATAATTGTTGACACTGTAGTCTTTAAAATTGATGAAATTGTAGATGCTAATGTTCAGTTGATTCTAACTGCATGGGAAAGTCCTGCAAAGGAAGTTTTCAGAATGTTGTCATTTGTTACTTGTATAGTAGCTTCACTTGGATGGCATTACCATGATGCAAGTATCATCTTTTGATGGGTATGTTGTGACAAAGACATTCTTACTATGATTGTAGTGTTTTCAGTAGTAATTTTCTATATCATTAGGGCATACATTGCTGTTAGTAGTGACAGTGGGTACTCATATAATCATTGCACTCTTCAATCTATCTTAATCTATTAAGAAATTTTGAAATTTCGAAATTTTAATGTACTGTCAATTTTAATTTATCTGAAGAGTCAAGACTGATATGATATATCATTATGTGAATGTTCAATGTTCAATGACGTGCATGTTTATATATATATATATATATATATATATATATATATATATATATAAACATACCCCCGACGAACCCACGCACCCTGTTTCAAAAAGTGTTGTCCCCGTCCCCGTCCCTGCACCCGCACCCACGTTTCCTGGCAACATAGATTTTTTTAATGGAGACCCTAAGTCTAACTTCATGAAATTAAAAAATTAAAGTGAATTAATTTACACATGTGATGAGAACATTCTAAGTGACGTGGATCAAGCTTCCTCTAATCTTAGTCGTTGATTAGGGATTAGATCACGACCGTTGATGTATCAATGAGAAAAGTATAAAGGAAGGGCTTAGGGTCAATTGGAGAACACACACACAGAATCTAAGAGATGGAATTCTTATGACGGAGCAGTGCTCAAACGAAGATCAGATCTAAGTGATTCAGAGAAGTAGTGAGGGGCCAATGCAGTGATTGGTAGGAGGACCAAGAGTACAACGCAGAGCAAGGGTAGCAGAGCCGCAATGGAGGTAGCGCAGCCATCAAAGGGTGTGACACAAACCTTAGAGAGGGTGATGCAGACCCACACAGGGACAGCGCAGAGCCTCCAAGGAAAAGTCTAAAATTCAGTGGAGACTAGGGTTTCTAAGTCGGCAGGGCTGAAACCAAACTCTGAGAGAAGCTGCTCAGCGCAGAGCAAGGGTGACCCAGTCCCTCAACCACGGTCATGGAGCCTTACACAGTGGCAATGTAGAGACTACGTAGAGCTATCTGGGGTTTCACCAGTGACTCATCCAGATCAGTCGAGACTTGCGGGAGTGAGGTCAAACTCACATTTTTCTCTGTATCTGAGGTTTTCTCTGTTGGGTGAGCCGGATTATGGCACCATAGATATACTCAGAATACTATTGCTTAATAACAATAAACCCTCAGATTTGTTGCACCTGTTTTTCCGCATAGGGTTTTTCTTGTGAAATTTTCGACTACAGTGATTGATTATTTCGCCTACTTATGAAGTTATTTACAGATGCTTCAATAAATTTTGAAATAAATACAGCTACAGTATTCACTTTAATCAAAAGAAGAAGAACAAATAGAACACATAACACAATAGAAACAACCACATGAACACAGTTATTTCTAGACAATTGTCCTCGAAAAAACCCAATTTGGGAAAACCGATGCAGCAGATGAGAGTTTATATTAATCTTCAGCAGTGAAAAGATCATTTATAGAATACATGACGAGCAGAACTTATAGCATACACCTGAGATGAATTTACCAGACAATCTGGAAGAATTCCTGACACACGGGAGGTCCTCCTCTACCCTCTGCGTCACTCTGCGTGGCCCCTCTGTGCTAGACTACATAAGTCTGCATGGAGGGCTAGTGTTGTTGCTCGGCATTGCCTCCCCTTTCTCTTTTGCCTTTCTTCTTCGTCTTTGCTGATTTCTCCCTCCTTTTGTCTCTGCAACCTCTCCTCTACAGCCTCACCCTCTAAAATCGAATTCTCTTACTTCATAATCAATTTCCTTTGGGTACTGAGAATGTGTCCGGCTTGCTTTCCAAATGACCCTCAAGCCTTCTCTTATAGTCTTCTCATTGATGAATCAATGGCCTAGATTATATCCTTAATCAATGGTTCAGATTAAAAGATGACTTGATCTTCATTTTCTAGAAAATTCACACTGTGTTTTATTAATACCCTTTCATTATTTCATTTCCCTAAGTTTAGACTTAGGGATCACTTTAAAATAATTAATTATTTTAATAAAGCATGATCCGAGTGGAATTTCCACAAATGATTTATGGGTTATCTAGAATACTGATGTCCAAGCCTCTTCCCAAAATATGAGACTTGGAACAATTTCCAATGCTACAAAATCAACACTCCCTCTTAGCGAGGAAAGTATTTCAACAAGGTACCAACTAAATCTGCTCTGACCTGAAGCATTTGTTGCATTGTTGATGTCTTGGTTGTTGCCCCTCATCTCTACGTTGTTGCCCTCTGTATTGCTGCGTGTGACACCACCTCTGCCACTGCCTCATACGTACTGTCGCTCCCTCTGAATCTGAAGACCACCCATTGCTCTACTAGAAAGGGTTCTCGACCATCCCCATATTCTCTCTAAAGAAAGTAAACTTAATCTTACCTAGAGCCTTTGCCAGGATATCTGCCACCTGTTCTCCTATTGGAGTGTACCTTCAACTGTATGGCTCCTAGTTGGACATAGTCTCCGATGAAGTGGCACCTAATGTTAATGTGCTTTGAACGGTCATGAAACATAGGATTCTTAGAGAGCTTGATGCAACTCTGATTATCACACTAAATTCTGGTCAGTTCCATACTCTTCTTGAGCAAGTTCAATAGCAGTTTACGAAGCCATATGGCCTCGCACGAAGTTGTGCTTGCTACCATATATTCAGCGTCGGCTGAGCTCAATGCCACGTATTTCTGTTTCCTACTGCACAAGGAAGTCATTCCTGATCCGAGACTGAAACAGTACCCACTAGTACTTTTCTGATCCACTGGGCTTCCAGCCCAATTTGCGTCAGTGAACCCACTAAACTGGATTTCATTGCCTTTGGTGTACTTCAACCCATACTCGACTATCCCCTTCAAATATCTGAGAACATTTTTGGCTGCTGCCCAGTGAGCTCTCCTTGGTTCCACCATGAACTAGCTGAGGGTACTCACTGCATAACAGATGTCTGGTCTAGTGTTGACCAAGTACATCAATGATCCTATGAGCTACCTATACAAGGTAGGGTCAACCTCATCATCCTCGGACGTGTCTATCTTCTTCCAGTTTGTAATCATTGGCGTAGACATGGGTCTACAGTCCTCCATCTGAAACCTCTTCAGGATCTATGTAGTATATCTTCCTTGCCCAAGGAAGATTTCTCCCTTCTACTCCCAGACCTCCAAACCAAGAAAATAGTGCATCTGCCCCAGATCCTTCATGTCGAATTCGATAGCCAGATTCTCCTTCTAGTCTTTGATAAGCTTAGATGATCCAGTCAAGAACAGATCATCTACATATAATACCAAGATTAGCGGCTCATCCCCTGCTTCTAGATAGGAGAGGTTGGGATCTGCGTCACTCTTGATAAATCCCACCTTCTGCAAGTAGTTATCAATTCGCCCATACCATGCTCGGGGGGGCTTGTTTTAGTCCGTACAAGGCTTTCTTAAGCCTGCATACATGAGTCTTCTAGTCATGTGTCTCAAAGCCTTCTAGTTGTTCTATGTACACTTCCTCTTCTATCACCCCATTCAAGAACGTTGCCTTGACATCCATCTGGTGAATCTCCCTTCCCATCTGCGCTGCAAGAGAGATGACGAATCTGATTGAAGTGTATCGAGCTACAGGGGCAAAGGTTTCTTCATAGTCAATCCCTTCTTTCTGTGCATACCCCTTATCCACAAACCTGGTTTTGAACTTCTCTATGATGCCATCTACAGCATACTTGATCTTGTACATCCACCTTGATCTTACAACAGATTTGTTCTGAGGTCTAGGGACTACTTCCGACACATCGCTTGTCATGATGGAGCTGTACTCCTCCACCATGGCATCTACCCACACCTGATGTTGAGCTGCCTCCAGAAAACTAGAGGGTTCTCCGACATGTGCTACCAGTGTCTAGTACCTGTTAGGTTGCCTGCGTATCCTCTTCCCATCTCTAGGAACTCCAACAAATTCCTCTGCATCCCTCAAAGTCTGTTGGAGCTCTCTACTCATTCTTCCACTGGTTGTGGCTGGATTTACCTGCGCTCCTGCTTGCTCTTCTTTGGAAGAACTTTCCATAGAATCCTTGTGCCGCAAAGAGGCACTCGAGCCATCCTCTATAGGTCGTTGTGGATGTGCCAGCGAATCCTCCTCAACCTGTGTATCTGTAGCCATTTCCCAGGATCTTTCGAAGGCCCTCTCCTCCATGAATTTCACGTCTTTCCTTACTACGATCTTCTTGTTTCTGGAATATAGATGCAATATGCCTTCGCATTTTCACTATATCCCACAAGATAACCCTTCTCCGCAGTTTGAACCAATTTCTTCCTCTTCTCATCGGGTACGTGGCAATACGCTATACTGCCAAATATCCTAATGTGGCTCACCTCAGGCTTGCTCCAATGAACACACTCCAATACACTCTTGGCCCTACTGCTGCTTCTTGGAAATGTTGCCTTGGCATACTTCCCTAGTACGCACCCCCTGCAGACATCATCTTTCCTCGTGCTGAGTTCTGGAGCTCCCATGACAGTCTTCTTGAGGATCTTCAAGGCTTCATGATGTAAATGCCTGAAGCGAACAAAGTTCTTTCTCAAGTTAAATACTCCAGAAGACTTGGAATATGAAAATATCCATGAGGATACAAATATTATTAAAAGTATGAATGAGAATTACAAATGAGGCCTCCTTATATAAATACTCCAGAAGACTTAGAATATGAAAATATCCATGAGGATACAAATATTATTAAAAGTATGAATGAGAATTACAAATGAGGCCTGCTTATATACCTAGGCAGGTGCCTCGTCACGAAAGGTTATGTCTTATCAAATATGGCCTTTCAACCTAATTACTAATTAACTAATTAATCATTATTTACATTATTTTATTCATTACATCGCCTTCTTCCTCAAAGCTTGTTGATGAAAGGCCTTGACTTCTTTTCCTGCTATGAATGTCTTCTCATCTCGGGGCATTCATCCTTGTCGATACAAGTTGATATGATCCTCTAAGTGACAAACAAAACTGTCGCACTGAGAAGGGATCAAACCATCCTAGATCAACCTTCTGTGGAATCTTGCGATGATTGGCAATTTGTGACGACTTGTTATCACATGAGTGGATTGCACTGACATCAATATTCTTCGGAATATCAGCTTATTGATTCTGTTTTCAATATGTAGCTTGATCGAGTTGCCTACTCCCGTGATTCGGATGTCAATAGGGAATTCTAGTGATTTGAGTTTCCCTTATGTTGTTTGTGTCATTTTCTGGATTTGTGTTACTGACTGGATCATTATTTGATGTCTTTTCATCAACTCGAATTTCTACATTTGATGGTTTAAATGATTCCTTTTCGACAAGTTGTTGCATCTTGTTTTCTAACGACTTCTTGTCCTTCTTCAGTTTCTTAATTTGCGTTAGTAATTTTTTGTTGTGGTCCTTGAAGCGAGCAACTTCTTCATTCTTGTTAGTGGTGATTTTGTCAATTTCCTTCTGCATATTTTGTATCACCTTTTTACCTTCTTGAACTATTACTTTTGAAATTTCTTGTATGTCTTCAGGCGTCACTGAATTTGGCTTCCAGTTAACGTCTTGTAGCGTTATTTTCTTTTTTTGTAGGAGAATGTCAAAAACTTCTTTTTCGTATTTAGGATAAGTGAACCTAGGGTTTCCATCCATGGTGAACCCAACATAATGTTGCTATTGTCAAAAAGTAAGACTTTCACGGTAAATTGAGAGATAAAAGTATAATCCCTAGTATTAAGTTGTAGACTTTTGATGTCGTATTTTTTCTTGTCAAAAAAGTCTGATTTTCGATTATATTTGACTCAGGAATCACCAACTGGTTTGCAATTTTAGGGTTTATGTAATTTTTATCTTCAGCAGGTGATATAGCAATAGTGAAATCTTTTCCTGCGAGAGTTTCTTTAATTGTAAATAGCACCTTAGCGTCAATGGGCAAGGTTTCTAAAAAACTCCCTTTCTTCAATTCTAACTTAGACGACATTTTTCTTGTCGATATAACTTCCTTCAAATTCCTTCAATAGCCTTTGTTTTCCTCAAATATCTCTCTTCAATAATTCCAAATATCCCTTTATATACTTTTAAGAGTATAATAGTTTCTTCTTATCTCTCTTCAATAATTCCAAATATCCCTTTATATACTTTTAGGAGTATAATAGTCGCTTATATATATATATATATATATATATATATATATATATATATATATATATATATAAACTATCTTTTGAATAGCTTTGACCTTATAAAGTTGGGTAGAACCTTCAATATAGTTCTGATACCAAATGAAGCGAACAAAGTTCCTTCTCAAGTTAAATAGTCCAGAAGACATGGAATATGAAAATATCCATGAGAATACAAATATTCTTAAAAGTATGAATGAGAATTACAAATGAGGCCTGCTTATATACCTAGGCAGGTGCCTCTTCATGAAAGGTCATGTCTTATCAGACATGGCCTTTCAACCTAATTACTAATTAACTAATTAATCATTAGTTACATTATTTTATTCATTACAATGCCCCATTCTTTTGTGCCATAATTCATTCAAATCCCTCTCATTCGTACTGTCGATTAGTGCCATTGGGGACTCAAGCTGTAGCTTCTATAGTTTATGATTCCTTACTCCAATTTGTGCCTTCCTTTTCCAGCTAGGGTATTTGACTTAAACTTTATTACCAATAAAGTATACATCATAACC
Source organism: Pinus albicaulis (assembly GCA_034641835.2). Taxonomy (NCBI): domain Eukaryota; kingdom Viridiplantae; phylum Streptophyta; class Pinopsida; order Pinales; family Pinaceae; genus Pinus; species Pinus albicaulis. The sequence goes on from CM076574.1 coordinate 1,109,164,701, forward strand.
CTTGTTCTGGAGCTGAGACACCGAGAGTAAGTTCATCCCCAAACCCGGTACATGTAGTACGTTTGTGGCCTGAAGCTTATTGCCAGCTTCTGTCTGAAATATTATGGTACCTCTTTCAACGGGGGTACACTTGGCCTTGTTTCCCATTGTGATCTGAAAATTCATCTACTCTTCTTGGTAGCTCGAAAAACATTCTCGAACTCTCATCATATGAGCAGATGCTCCACTGTCAATATACCAAACTCCTGGAGAGGTCGTGCTTGACACACAAGCGAAATTCTCTTCTAGTGTGGATGCTATAACTGATATATCATGTTCCCCCTATTTCTCCATGTGCTCTAGAGGACTGCGTGAACCCTTCCGTGCTGCATCTATGTCGGATCTTCCTTCCATTGCAAAACCTCCCTTTCTGTCTTTTGCCTTTAGCTCTGATACCATGTGAAATTTTCTACTACAATGATTGATTTATTTTGCCTACTTATTATGATAAGTTATTTACAGCTGCAGTATTCACTTTAATCAAAAGCAGAAGAACTAACAGAACACATAACACAAAAGAAACAACCACTTGAACAAAGTTATTTTTGGACAATTGTCCCCAGAAAAAACCTTATGTGGGAAAACCGGTGGAGCAGAGGAGTGTTTATATTAATCGAGCAATGAAAAGATCGTTTACAGAATACATGACGAGCAAAACGTTTAGCATACACCTGAGATGAATTTTCCGGACAATCCGAAAGAATTCCCAACACACGAGAGGTCCTCCTCTGCCCTCTATGTCACTCTGTGTGGCCCCTCTGCAGAGTCACTGCGCTGGACTGCGTAAGTCTGCGTGGAGGGCTAGTCTGGCTGCTTAGCGCTGCATCCCCTTCATCTTCTACCTTCTTTCTTCTTCGTCTCTATTGACTTCTCCCTCCTCCTCCTATCTCTGAAACCCCGCCTCTACAAACTTACCTTCTGAAATTGAATTCTCTTACTTCAGAATCGATTTTCTTCAAGTACTGAGAATGTGGCCGGCTTGCTTTCCAAATGACCCTCAAGCCTTCTCTTATAGTCTTCTCGTTGATGAATCAACAGCCCATATTATATCCTTAATCAATGGCTCAGATTAAAAGATGACTTGATCTTCATTTTCTAGAAGATTCACACTCTGCTTTTTTAATACCTTTTATTTAAAATAATTAATTATTTTAATAAAGCATGATCCGAGTAGAATTTCCACAAACGATTTTTGGGTTATCTAGAAAACTGATGTCCAAGCCTCTTCCCAAAATATGAGACTTGGAACACTTTCCAATGCTACAAAATCAACATTTCCGAGGACATTTGTTCGAAAAATCATGTATGTCCTTTGTCATATGTGCGTGATGTTCAGTAAATAATATGTATTTGTGTAGGCTGCTAGTTGTGTTTACTTCGATTTTTTCTGAATATTTTCAATTAAATAACTTGTGCATAATAAAACAAGTAGGAGAAGTAAATCAATATTTAGCAGTAGGATTTTTGTGCTCAGAAATTTTCACAATGAGGTTGGCTTGTAACCTCTTTCTTGTAAAACACTCAAAAGTGAACTTGTCATTAGTAATTTTAGTGAGTGGAGGAAGGCTCATATAAATAAAGTCTTCCCCTCACTTATATTTTCATCAACGCACATGTAAATTTGGCCTCACTAAAAAGAGTGACTTATTTCTTATTCACTACCTAGGCATTTTATGGACGTGACTTGTTCTTGGATGTGACTTTTGATTGGAGACGTTATTTTGGGATTGAAAGAAGAGCTATTGTGGAATATTTTGCAAGTTTATTACTAATTATTGATATTTTGCATGCTTTAAATGCTTTAAATAGAGTTTTTATTGCTCCATGTCTAAATGGTTATCATTGGTGAAACTTTGCTTCATTATTGCGAGTAGAATTGTCTTCTTAATATCATATAAGGAAACTCGTAGCATGTACACCTTATAATTAATTTTTCCCTTCACAAGAATAGTAGCTAGAGTTTTACAAGTGGATGCCCTAGAGCATTCCCCCTTACTGCATCAAGATCCTTGGAATTTAACTTCATTAAGACTACATTTTCCCTTAGTTAAGGAGCTAGTCTATAACTGTGTTAAGTGACCTCAAAACTAAATTAAATTTCCCTGAACCTTCTCTCTCCTAAACGGCTAGGGCAACCGCTAGGGTTCTAAAAACAGATTTGTGGATAAGGTGTTATTTTATTGCATAAGGGTGGCTCTAATTGTAGGATAATTTATAGAAACCATATAAAAGTAAAATATAGCACCATAAGTTTCCTTGCACAACCTATAAAGGATGACAACAACTCTATTTATTATTGTTTGCACATATCCAACAGCCCAAAAATAGTTTACTTTCATTGGCCTTAGTCTCTAATGGAAATCCTTGTTCCTTTCTTGTTGAATATCATTTTAAGGTTTTTTCATATGCTACTATATGCCATTGCGTGACCTTATCTTGAAAATCATTCAAACCCTAACTTATAGCAGCCTTGTCATTAGTATAACCTTAGAGAGCTTGAATCCTAACTTTGAATATCTTGACCTTTTAGGTGGCATGGGGAAGCCTCCCTTATGATTGAAATCCCACTAAACAACAAGAGGAAAATTGTTGAGGTAACAGTGGCAACCATTCACTATTGTTGCCATAGGCTTTGGCCCTTTCCCAATGAGTTCATTTACTTGACCTACTATATTTTGCGGCAATAAGCCCAAGCAGTACTTTTTTAAACAAACAAGAAGATCAACCTATTTAACGAGATTAAAAGTGTCCAAAATGAAAACATCTAGCATACATTACCCACAAAATTGAAAAACAACAAATGGTTTGAGGAAGATGGGTTCATTGTACATAGTTTATGCACATTGTTTACGTTGATTGCGGCACCTATGGCTTCATGGTAAATAGTTTATGCACATTGTTCATGTTGACTAGAGCTGTCTATTTTGGCATTTCTAATTGGAAAATTGTATTTAGCTACAACATGTTATCGTCCATCATTTATTGCATATTATTCATTGGAAAAGGATTATTTGCACATAATCCCATGCATTCAATTGAAAATTGTCCACTTGAAAGGTCGAAAGACTCACTTATCCATGCATATCAAGGAGGCTTGACTTGCTCGTCTTCTCATGTCGGTGACTTCTAAAAGGACACATTTTAAGGTGGGGTTGTTACTACTATTTGGGATATTTGACTTGGTTTAGGAGGCCATGCTCACAAATGCAAACAAATAAAAGTAATGGTAGTGGAAAAAAAAAAACAAGAAAAGAAAGTCACCGACTATCCCAAAGATAACTTACCGTCTACACCATGGCCACTACCTTTGCTATAGAGTTCCCTCTCACACAAATATATTCAATGGCTCCATCAGTGCTTCTCCACCTTCCTTAACCTATAGTACATTTAATTTAAACAAATGTTATAACTATGAAGCAACAAACAAGTTAAATTGAAACAAGCACGAAACCATATAATTTCTACACAAAAACAAGTAAATTCTTCAATACATACCTCCATTACCTTTGCCCACTACACTTTTGCAATAAGCCCCACAATAAAAGTTGTAAAGACCTGTTTAATTTCCCCACCCATTGAACCCCAAAAAAATGAACAGAAATATATATAAAAATAAATAAATAAATGAAAGAGCACATAAATAAAATAAAATATCAAGTCATAAATTAGCATGGGCATGCTAAAAAACAAAACAAAACAAAAAACATAAAATCAAACTGAAAAAGAAAGAAATTTAAAAAAAAAAAAAAAACGACAACAAAAGATGAAACCGACAATAGCAAAATAACAACAAAACTAACCCAAAAAAACAACAAGGAAAGAAAAAGAAACAATACATGGGGACATTGATCTACAATCCCAACATCCGTCGATGGTCAACCAAGAACACCCTGCACACCAAAAAAATATTATGCTATATTAAATATACAAAATATTATAAGAAACATGAAACAAAAATCAAAACAGCATATGAGAAATCCTATGCACTAGAAATTACAGGTTATGCAAACACTAAAAATTAACCCTAAATAGACAAAGTAGGAGAAATGGTGTATTTGAGATTAAGAGGATTAATTAACAAATCATATACGAATTTTGCCCGAAAAAAGAACTCACCTCTACCTTTGTATTTTTTTGCACTCTACAACAATCTCTATCACATAAAGACACTTTGGCAGTTCCATTAGTGGTCCTCCACATTCCATGATATGTATTGCATTGCACTCAACAAAATATTATAAAAAAATATTAAACACACAAAATGTTGTGAGGTATTATGAATAAGCACTAGAAAGTATACCTTTTGCAAACACAAAAAATCATAAAAATTAAATAGATAAGGGGTGAGGATCATATATAGGTAAAATAGTGGATCATATATGGATATTTGCACCAAAAGAGAACTCACCTTTAGCTTTTTGTTTACCTTTGCACTCTATTGCAATCTTTCCCTCACAAGTACATTTCAGTAGTTTAGCTAGTGATTTCTCCACATTATATTACCTGCATTACATTGTGCTCAATAATTAACTAAATGGCAAATAATGTAAGATGCCTCGAAGTTAAATGCACATGTAACCATACATATCAACTAACTTTTTGCCTTAACCCACTACATCTATGGAATTATGGGTTGTTAGGACATACGCTAATTTACCACTCAATGTACCAGATAGAAATAAAAAATAGGCACTTAAATATATTATGAGAATGTCATAAATGAAAAAAAAATGTCTTCTGACCAATATTATGCAAAAGTACATCTTATGCAATCACCAAAAATCATAATTTCCAAACAAGAAAAGAGACAGGAGAACCATTGTATTGAAATGAAAAGATATCCTCGAACTCACATTTTGGCTCTACATTCTCCTACACATCTGCAATTCTCTCACACAAAAATACTTTCGTACTCTCATCAAAGCTCCTCCACCTTCCTTTACCTACATTTGCATAGCATTCATTATAAAAATAATCTCAAATAATATAAAATGCATTCAATTATACCTTTGCTATAGTGCCTAACATCACAAAAAAAATATTGAGTAGTTTCACCATTGGTCCTTCACAATTCTTGATCTATATTGCATCTAAATTTCAACAAATACATGTGGTATAGTAATCAATCAACAAATGAGTTAAATTAAAATGGGCATCACAACCATATAATTTAGTAACAAACAAGTAAGTTCCCTCATACATCTCTTTCACCTTTCCCCACTACACTTGCAGACTCCTACACATTTGCAAGTCTCTCACACAAAAATATTTTTGTATTTTTATCAATGCTCCACCTTCCTTAACATACATTTGTATAGCACTCATTTAAAAAATAAATCTCAAATAATATAATAAGCATTCAATTATACCTTTGCTATGGTGTCTCAAATCACACAAATATTTTTGATAGTTTCACCAATGATCCTTTCCCTATCTAGATATGTATTGCACTAAATTTCGACAAATATAGATGAGATAATGATAAAACAAATGAGTTCAATTAAAATGGGCATGAAACCATATAATTTAGTAACAAACCAGTAAGTTCCCCCATACATACCTCTTTCACCATTCCCTGTAAACAAGTAAATAACTCCATACATACCTCATTTGTGTTTGCCCACTACACTTGTAGACTCTACATCAACCCTAAACCCAAACTACAAGTTGTTAAGGTTTTCCATAATTTCCCCACCGATTGAATCCAGGAAAAATATGAAGAAAGGAAAATAATCTCAAAAGACATCAACACAAAACAAAATACCAAACTATAAGTTAGCATGGCCATGCTCACAAATACAAAGAAATAAGAGCCACACAAAAAAACAAAAAACAAAATAAAACAACAATAGAAATAACAAAAGATGCAACCGACAATAGCAAAATAACAACAAAACTAACCAAAAGAAACAAGAAGGAAACAGAAAGAAACAATAGATGGGGACATCGATCTACAATCCCAACATGCGTCGATGGACAACCAAGAACACCCTGCACACCAAAAAAATATTATGTTATATTAAATATAAAAAATATTATAAGAAACATGAAAAAAATATCAAAACAACTTATGAGAAATCTTATGCACTAGAAATTATAAGTTATGCAAACACAAAATCAACCCTAAATAAAAAATTTAAAAAAAAAAGAGGGAGAAAAGGTGTATACAGATTTTGCACCAAAAAAAAATCACCCCTACCTTTGTATTCTTTGCACTCTACAACAATCTCTATCACATAAAGACATTTCGGCAGTTTCCTTAGTGATCCTCCACATTCCATGATCTGGATTGCATTGCACTCAACAAAATATTATAAAAGTTACTAAACACACAAAATGTTGTGAGGTATTATGAATAAGCACTAGAAAGTACATCTTATGTAAACACAACAAATCATAAACCTTAAATAGATAAGAAAGGAGGATCATATATAGGAAAATAGTGGATCATAAATAGATATTTACACCAAAAGAGAACTCACCTCTATCTTTGTGTTTACCTTCACTCTATTGCAATCTTTCCTTCAGAAGTATATTTCAGTGGTTTAGCCAAGGATTTCTCGACATTATATTACCTACATTACATTGTGCTCAATAATTCAATAAATGGAAAAAAATGTAGGATGTCTTGAATTTAAATGCACACACGTAACCATACATATCAACTCAACATTTACCTTAACCCAGTACATCTATGGAATTATGGGTTGTTAGGACCTACCCTAATTTACCACTCAATGTAACAAATAGAAATCAAAATAGACACTTAAATATATTATGAGAATATCACAAATGAAAACAAAATGTCTTTTGAGCAATATTATGCAAAAGTACATCTTATGTAATCACCAAAAATCATTATTCCTAAACAAGAAAAGAGAAAGGAGAACCATTGTATTGAAATGAGAAGATATCTTTGACCTCACATTTTGGCTCTACATCCTCCTACACATCTTCAATTCTCTCACACAAATATTTTGTAGTTTCATCAATGCTCCTCAACCTTCCTTTACCTACATTTGAATAGCATTCATAATATAAATAAATCCCAAATAACATAATATGCATTCAATCATACATTTTCTACAGTGCCTCACATCACACAAAAATATTCAATAGTTTCATCAGCGGACCTTACATTTCTTGATCTGTATTGCATCTAAATTTCAACAAATGCACATGATATAGTAATCAATCAATAAATGAGTTAAATTAAAATGGGCATCACAACCATATAATTTAGTAACAAATAAGTAAGTTCCCTCATACATACCTCTTTCGCCTTTCCCCATAAACAAATAAATTTGCCCAAATATATCTCATTCGTCTTTGCCCACTACACTTTTGGACTCCTACATATATACAAGTCTCTCACACAACATTACTTTTGGTATTTGGATTCCATTCATTATATAAATAAATCTCAAAAAGTATAATAAGCATTCAATTATACCATTGTTATGGAGCCTCACAATATAATAAGCATTCAATTATACCATTGTTATGTTGCCTCACATCACACAAATGTATTTGATAGTTTCACCATTGATCCTTCACCTCTCTTGATCTGTATTGCACTAAATTTCAACAAATATACATGATATAATGATGAAACAAATGAGTTCAACTAAAATGGGCATGAAACCATATAATTTAGTAACAAAATAGTTTGTTCCCCCATACATACCTCTTTTGTCTTTCCCCAAAAACAAGTAAATAACTCCATACCTATCTCATTCGCATTTGCTAACTACACTTGTAGACTCTACATCAACCCTAAACGCACACTACGGGTTGTTAAGGTTTTCCATAATTTCCCCACCGATTGCATCCATGAAAAAATATGAACAAAAAAAAAGGCTCAAAAGATGTACAAGAAAAACAAAATATCAAACTATACAAATACAAAGATATAAGAACCACAACATTAAAAAAATCAAAATCAAAATCAAAATAAAAAATAGAAACATCAAAAGATGCAACCGACAATAGAAAAACAACACCAAAACTAAACAAGAAAACAATAGATTGAGACATTGATCTAGAATCCCAAGACGTGTCGATGGCCAACCACGAACACCCTGCACACCAAAAGAATATTATGTTATATTAAATATAATTTAGTAACAAACAAGTAATTTCCCTCATACATACCTCTTTTGCCTTTGCCCCTAAACAAATAAATTTCCCCATACCTTACTACCAGACTGACCAATTTACTAAACACATGGACTCCTACACATGTGATCATATTTAAAATGTTTTTGTAGTATTATAGACAGATATACATGAAGCCTGCCTACATTTTCATAGCTTTCATTATATATATATATATATATATATATATATATATATATATATATATATATATATATATATATAAAAATAATATAATATACATTCAGTAGAGCTTTGTTATAGTGTCCAACATCACACAAATATTTTGTAGTATTATAAATATATCCTCCACCTTCCTTTTTCCTACATTCACTGACTTTCATTATATATATATATATATATATATATATATATATATATATACAAAATATAATATCCATTCAATTATATATATATATATATATATATATATATATATATATATATCCCAAAAAATATAATATCCATTCAATTATACCTTTGTTATAGTGTCTAACATCACACAATAATATTCAGTTGTTTCACCGGTGGTCTCTCACATTTGTTGACATGAATTACATCTAAATTTCAACAAACGCACAGGATATAGTAATCAATCAACAAAGGAGTTAAATTAAAATGGGAATCACAACCATATAATTTAGTAAAAACAAGTAAATTACCTCCTACATACATCTTTCACCTTTGCCCATAAACAAATAAATTTCCTCATACATACCTCATTCGTGTTTTCCAAATACACTTGTGGACTCCTACGCATCTGCAAGTCTCTCACACAAATATTTTTGTAGTTTTATCAATGCTCCTCCACCTTCCTTAGCCTACATTTCGATAGAAATCATTATATAAATAATCTCAAATAATATAATAAGCATTCAATTATACCTTTGTTATGTTGCCTGTTGCCTCACATCACACAAATATATTTTATAGTTTCACGAAGGATCCTTCACCTATCTTCATATGTATTGCATTAAATTTCAAAAAATATACATGATATAATGATGTAACAAGTAAGTTCAATAAAAATGAGCATGAAACTATATAATAAAGTAACAAACAAGAAAGGTCCCCCATACATACATCTTTGGATTTTCCCCATAAACAAGTAAATAATTCCATACATACCTCATTCATGTTTGCCCACTACACTTTTAGACTCTACATCAACCCTAAACCGAGACTACAAGTTGTTAAGGTCTTCCATAATCTCCCCACCCATTGAATAAAGGAAAAAATATGAAAAAAAAAACTCAAAAGACATACAAGAAAAACAAAACACCAAACCATAAGTTAGCATGGCCATGCTCAAAAATACAAAGATACAAGAGCCACAACATTAAGAAAAAAACAAAATAAAACAACAAATGATGCAACCAACAATAGCAAAATAACAACAAAACTAATCAAAAAACAATAAAAAGAAAACAAAAGGAAACAATAGATGGGGACATTGATCTACAATCCCAACATGTGTCGATGGCCAACCGAGAATGCCCTGCACACCAAAAAAAATTATGTTATATGAAATACACAAAATATTAAGAAACATGAAACAAATATCAAAATAGCTTATGAGAAATCTTATGCACTAGAAATTATAGGTTATGCAAACACTAAAAACCAACCCTAAATAGATAAAGAGGGAGAAATGGTGTATTTCAAATGAAGAGGACTACTTAACAAATCATATACAGATTTTGCACCAAAAAAGAACTTACCTCTACCTTTGTATTGTTTGCACTCTAGAACAATCTCAATCACATAAAGACATTTCGGTACTTTCATTAGTGGTCCTCCACATTCCATAATCTGTATTGCATTTCACTTAACAAAATATTATAAAAAAATATCAAACACACAAAATGTTGTGAGGTATTATGAATAAGCACTACAAAGTACATCTTCTGTAAACATAACAAATCACAAACCTTAATAGATAAGAAGGAAGGATCATATATAGCTAAATAGTGGATCATATATGCATATTTAAACCAAAAGAGAACTCACCTCTATCTTTGCGTCTACCTTTGCACTCTATTGCAATTTCCCCCTCACAAGCACAGTTCAGTAGTTTAGCCAAGTGATTTCGCCACATTATATTACCTACATTACATTGTGTTCAAAAATTAAATAAATCGAAAATAGTGTAAGATGCCTCGAATTTACATGCACACATGTAACCATACATATCAACTCAGGGTTTTCCTTAACCCACTACATCTATATAATTATGGGTTGTTAGAACCAATGTTGAAAACATCGGCATCGAGATAAAATTGGCAAGGGTTTTCCAAATAATTGAATTATACCTTCATTATAGTGTCTAACATCACACAATAATATTCAATTGTTTCACCAGTGGTCTTTCACATTTGTTGATATCAATTGCATCTAAATTTCAACAAATGCACATGATACAGTAATCAATCAACAAAGGAGTTAAATTAAAATGGGAATCACAACCATATAATTTAGTAAAACAAGTAAATTACCTCCTACATACCTCTTTCACCTTTGCCCATAAACAAATAAATTTCCTCATACATACCTCATTCGTGTTTTCCAAATACACTTGTGGACTCCTACGCATCTGCAAGTCTCTCACACAAATATTTTTGTAGTTTTATCAATGCTCCTCCACCTTCCTTAGCCTACATTTCGATAGAAATCATTATATAAATAATCTCAAATAATATAATAAGCATTCAATTATACCTTTGCTATGTTGCCTGTTGCCTCACATCACACAAATATATTTGATAGTTTCACGAAGGATCCTGCACATATCTTCATATGTATTGCACTAAATTTCAAAAAATATAAATGATATAATGATGTAACAAGTAAGTTCAATAAAAATGAGCATGAAACCATATAATTGAGTAAAAAACAAGAAAGTTCCCCCATACATACCTCTTTGGATTTTCGCCATAAACAGGTAAATAATTCCATACATTCCTCATTCATGTTTGCCCACTACACTTGTAGACTCTACATCAGCCCTAAACCAAGACTACATGTTGTTAAAGTCTTACATAATCTCCCCACCCATTGAATCCAAGAAAAAATATGAAAAAAAAACTCAAAAGACATACAAGAAAAACAAAATACCAAACCATAAGTTAGCATGGCCATGCTCAAAAATACAAAGATACAAAAGCCACAACATTAAAAAAAGAAAAAACAAAACAAAACAACAAACGATGCAACCAACAATAGCAAAATAACAGAAAACTAATCAAAAAACAATAACAAGAAAACAAAAGGAAACAATAGATGGGGACATTGATCTACAATCCCAACATGCGTCGATGGCCAACCAAGAACGCCCTGCACACCAAAAAATAATATTATGTTATATGAAATATACAAAATATTAAGAAACATGAAACAAATATCAAAACAACTTATGAGAAATCTTATGCACTAGAAATTATAGGTTATGCAAACATTAAAAATCAACCCTAAATAGATAAAGAGGCAGTAATGGTGTATTTGAAATAAAGAGGACTACTTAACAAATCATATACGGATTTTGCACCAAAAAAGAACTTACCTCTACCTTTGTATTGTTGGCACTCTAGCACAATCTTAATCACATAAAGACATTTCGGTACTTTCATTAGTGGTCCTCCACATTCCATGATCTGTATTGCATTTCACTCAACAAAATATTATAAAAAATATTAATCACACAAAATGTTGTGAGGTATTATGAATAAGCACTAAATAGTACATCTTATGCAAACACAACAAATCATAAACCTTAAATAGATAAGAAGGGAGGATCATATATAGCTAAATAGTGGATCATATATGCATATTTAAACCAAAAGAGAACTCACCTCTGTCTTTGCATTTACCTTTGCACTCTATTGCAATTTCCCCCTCACAAGCACAGTTCAGTAGTTTAGCTGAGTGATTTCGCCACATTATATTACCTACATTACATTGTGTTCAAAAATTAAGTAAATCGAAAATAATGTAAGATGCCTCGAATTTACATGCATACATGTAACAATACATATCAGCTCAGGGTTTTCCTTAACCCACTGCATCTATAGAATTATGGGTTGTTAAAATCAATGTTGCAAACATCGGCATCGAGATAAAATCGGCAAGGGTTTTCTAACTAATTAAATTATACCTTTGTTATAGTGTCTAACATCACACAATAATATTGAGTTGTTTCACCAGTGGTCTTTCACATTTGTTGATATGAATTGCATCTAAATTTCAACAAACGCACATGATATAGTAATCAATCAACAAAGGAGTTAAATTAAAATGGGAATCACAACCATATAATTTAGTAAAAAACAAGTAAATTACCTCCCACATACCTCTTTCCCCTTTGCCCGTAAACAAATAAATTTCCTCATACATACCTCATTCGTGTTTTCCCACTACACTTGTGGACTCCTACGCATCTGCAAGTCTCTCACACAAATATTTCTGTAGTTTTATCAATGCTCCTCCATCTTCCTTAACCTACATTTGGATAGCAATCATTATATAAATAATCACAAATAATATAATAAGCATTCAATTATACCTTTGCTATGTTGTCTCACATCACACAAATATATTTGATAGTTTTACGAAGGATCCTTCACCTATCTTCATATGTATTGCACTAGATTTCAACAAATATACATGATATAATGATGTAACAAGTAAGTTCAATAAAAATGAGCCTGAAACCATATAATTAAGTAACAAACAAGAAAGTTCCCCCATACATACCTCTTTGGATTTTCCCCATAAACAAGTAAATAATTCCATACATACCTCATTCACGTTTGCCCACTACACTTGTAGACTCTACATCAGCCCTAAACCGAGACTACAAGTTGTTAAGGTCTTCCATAATCTCCCCACCGATTGAATCCAGGAAAAAATATGAAAAAAAAAACTCAAAAGACATAAAAGAAAAACAAAATACCAAACCATAAGTTAGCAAGGCCATGCTCAAAAATACAAAGATACAAGAGCCACAACATTAAGAAAACAACAAATGATGCAACCAACAATAGCAAAAGAACAGCAAAACTAATCAAAAAACAACAAGAAAACAAAAGGAAACAATAGATGGGGACATTGATCTACAAGCCCAACATGCGTCGATGGCCAACCAAGAACGCCCTGCACACCAAAAAAATATTATGTTATATGAAATAAACAAAATATTAAGAAACATGAAACAAATATCAAAACAACTTATGAGAAATCTTATGCACTAGAAATTACAGGTTCTGCAAACACTAAAAATCAACCCTAAATAGATAAAGAGGGAGTAATGGTGTATTTGAAATGAAGAGGACTACTTAACAAATCATATACGGATTTTGCACCAAAAAGGAACTTACCACTACCTTTGTATTGTTTGAGCTCTAGCACAATCTCAATCACATAAAGATCATTAGTGGTCCTCCACATTCCATGATCTGTATTGCATTTCACTCAACAAAATATTATAAAAAAATATTAAACACACAAAATGTTGTGAGATATTATGAATAAGCACTAAAAAATACATCTTATGCAAACACAACAAATCATAAACCTTAAATAAATAAGAACGAAGGATCATATATGCATATTTAAACCAAAAGAGAACTCACCCCTATCTTTGCATTTACCTTTGGACTCTATTGCAATTTCCCCCTCACAAGCACAGTTCAATAGTTTAGCCAAGTGATTTCGCCACATTATATTACCTACATTACATTGTGTTCAAAAATTAAATAAATCGAAAATAAAGTAAGATACCTCGAATTTACATGCATACATGTAACCATACAAATCAGCTCAGGGTTTTCCTTAACCCACTGCATCTATAGAATTAAGGGTTGTTAGAATCAATGTTGCAAACGTTGGCAAGGGTTTTCCAAATAATTAAATTATACCATTGTTATAGTGTCTACCATCACACAATAATATTCAGTTGTTTCACCAATGGTCTTTCACATTTGTTGATATGAATTGCATCTAAATTTCAACAAACACACATGATATAGTAATCATCAGCAAAGGATTTAAATTAAAATGGGAATCACAACCTTATAATTTAGTAAAAAAGAAGTAAATTACCTCCCACAAACCTCTTTCGCCTTTTCCTGTAAACAAATAAATTTCCTCATACGTACGTCATTCTTGTTTTCCCACTACACTTGTGGACTCCTACGCATCTGCAAGTCTCTCACACAAATATTTATGCAATTTTATCAATGCTCCTCCACCTTCCTTAACCTACATTTGGATAGCAATCATTATATAAATAATCTCAAATAATATAATAAGCATTCAATTATACCTTTGCTATGTTTTCTCGCATCACACAAATATATTTGATAGTTTCACGAAGAATCCTTCAACTATCTTCATATGTATTGCACTAAATTTCAACAAATATACATGATATAATGATGTAACAAGTAAGCTCAATAAAAATGAGCATGAAACCATATAATTAAGTAACAAACAAGAAAGTTCCCCCATACATACCTCGTTAAATTTTCCCCATAAACAAGTAAATAATTCCATACATACCTCATTCACGTTTGCCCACTACACTTGTAGACTCTACATTAGCCCTAAACCGAGACTACAGGTTGTTAAGGTCTTCCATAATCTCCCCACCGATTGAATCCAGGAAAAAATATGAAAAAAAAAAACTCAAAACACAAACAAGAAAAACAAAATACCAAAACATAAGTTAGCATGGCCATGCTCAAAAATACAAACATACAAGAGCCACAACATTAAGAAAAAAAACAAAATAAAACAACAAATGATGCAACCAACAATAGCAAAAGAACAGCAAAACTAATTAAAAAACAACAAGAAAACAAAAGGAAACAATAGATGGGGACATTGAGCTACAATACCAACATGCGTCGATGGCCAACCAAGAACGCCCTGCACACCAAAAAAATATTATGTTATATGAAATAAACAAAATATTAAGAATCATGAAACAAATATCAAAACAACTTATGAGAAATCTTATGCACTAGAAATTACAGGTTATGCAAACACTAAAAATCAACCCTAAATAGATAAAGAGGGAGTAATGGTCTATTTGAAATGAAGAGGACTACTTAACAAATCATATACGGATTTTTCACCAAAAAAGAACTTACCTCTAACTTTGTATTGTTTGCACTCTAGCACAATCTAAATCACATAAAGACATTTCGGTACTTTCATTAGTGGTCCTCCACATTCCATGATCTGTATTACATTTCACTCAACAAAATATTATTAAAAAATATTAAGCACACAAAATGTTGTTAGATATTATGAATAAGCACTAAAAAGTACATCTTATGCAAACACAACAAATCATAAACCTTAAATAGATAAGAGGGAGGATCATATATGCATATTTAAACCAAAAGAGAACTCACCCCTATCTTTGCATTTACCTTTGGACTCTATTGCAATTTCCCCCTCACAAGCACAGTTCAGTAGTTTAGCCAAGTGATTTCGCCACATTATATTACCTACATTACATTGTGTTCAAAAATTAAATAAATCGAAAATAATGTAAGATGCCTCGAATTTACATGCATACATGTAACCATACATATCAGCTCAGGGTTTTCCTTAACCCACTCCATCTATAGAATTATGGGTTGTTAGAATCAATGTTGCAAACATCGGCATCGAGATAAAATCGGCAAGGGTTTTCCAAATAATTAAATATACCTTTGTTATAGTGTCTACCATCACACAATAATATTCAGTTGTTTCACCAGTGGTCTTTCACATTTGTTGATATGAATTGCACCTAAATTTCGACAAACACACATGATATAGTAATCAATCAACAAAGGAGTTAAATTAAAATGGGAATCACAACCATATAATTTAGCAAAAAAGAAGTAAATTACATCCTACAAACCTCTTTCGCCTTCGCCCGTAAACAAATAAATTTCCTCATACATACGCCATTCTTGTTTTCCCACTACACTTGTGGACTCCTACGCATCTGCAAGTCTCTAACACAAATATTTCTGTAGTTTTATCAATGCACCTCCACCTTCCTTCACCTACATTTGGATAACAATCATTATATAAATAATCTCAAATAATATAATAAACATTCAATTATACCTTTACTATGTTGTGTCACATCACACAAATATATTTGATAGTTTCATGAAGGATCCTTCAACTATCTTCATATGTATTGCACTAAATTTCAACAAATATACATGATATAATGATATAACAAGTAATCTCAATAAAAATGAGCATGAAACCATATAATTAAGTAACAAACAAGAAAGTTCCCCCATACATACCTCTTTGGATTTTCCCCATAAACAAGTAAATAATTCCATACATACCTCATTCATGTTTGCCCACTACACTTGTAGACTCTACATCAGCCCTGAACCGAGACTACAGGTTGTTAAGGTCTTCCATAATCTCCCCATCCATTGAATCCAGGAAAAAATATGAAAAAAAAAAAAACTCAAAAGACATACAAGAAAACCAAAATACCAAACCATAAGTTAGCATGGACATGCTCAAAAATACAAAGATACAAGAGCCACAACATTAAGAAAAAAACAAAATAAAACAACAAATGATGCAACAAACAATAGCAAAATAAAAGCAAAACTAATCAAAAAAACAACAAGAAAACAAAAGGAAACAATAGATGGGACATTGATCTACAACCCAACATGCGTCGATGTCCAACCAAGAACGCCCTGCACACCAAAAAAATATTATGTTATGCGAAATATACAAAATATTAAGAAACATGAAACAAATATCGAAACAACTTATGAGAAATCTTATGCACTAGAAATTACAGGTTATGAAAACACTAAAAATCAACCCTAAATAGATAAAGAGGGAGTAATGGTATATTTGAAATGAAGAGGACAACTTAACAAATCATATATGGATTCTGCACCAAAAAAGAACTTACCTCTACCTTTGTATTGTTTGCAATCTAGCACAATCTTAATCACATAAAGACATTTCGGTACTTTCATTAGTGGTCCTCCACATTCCATGATCTGTATTGCATTTCACTCAACAAAATATTATAAAAAAATATTAAACACACAAAATGTTGTGAGGTATTATGAATAAGCACTAAAAAGTACATCTTATGCAAACACAACAAATCATAAACCTTAAATAGATAAATAGGGAGAATCATGTATAGCTAAATAATGGATCATATATGCATATTTAAACGAAAAGAGAACTCACCTCCATCTTTGCATTTACCTTTGGACTCTATCGCAATTTTCCCCTCGCAAGCACAGTTCAGTAGTTTAGCCAAGTCATTTCGCCACGTTATATTACCTACATTACATTGTGTTCAAAAATTAAATAAATCGAAAATAATGTAAGATGCCTCAAATTTACATGCATACATGTAACCATACATATCAGCTCAAGGTTTTACTTAACCCACTGCATCTGTAGAATTATGGGTTGTTAGAAACAATGTTGCAAACATCGGCATCGAGATAAAATCGGCAAGGGTTTTCCAAATAATTAAATTATACCTTCGTTATAGTGTCTAACATCACACAATAATATTCAATTGTTTCACCAGTGGTCTTTCACATTTGTTGATATAAATTGCATCTAAATTTCAACAAACGCACATGATATAGTAACCAATCAACAAAGGAGTTAAATTAAAATAGGAATCAAAACCATATAATTTAGTAAAAAACAAGTAAATTACCTCCTACATACCTCTTTCGCCTATGCTCGTAAACGAATAAATTTCCTCATACATACCTCATTTGTGTTTTCCCACTACAGTTGTGGACTCCTATGCATCTGCACGTCTCTCACACAAATATTTTTGTAGTCTTATCAATGCTCCTCCACCTTCCTTAACCTACATTTGGATAGCAATCATCATATAAATAATCTCAAATTATATAATAAGCATTCAATTATACCTTTGCTATGTTGTGTCACATCACACAAATATATTTGATAGTTTCACGAATGATCCTTCACCTATCTTCATATGTATTGCACTAAATTTCAACAAATATACATGATATAATGATGTAACAGGTAAGTTCAATAAAAATGAGCCTGAAACCATATAATTAAGTAACAAACAAGAAAGTTCCGACATACATACCTCTTTGGATTTTCCCCATAAACAAGTAAATAATTCCATACATACCTCATTCACATTTGCCCACTACAGTTGTAGACTCTACATCAGCCCTAAACCGAAACTACAGGTTGTTAAGGTCTTCCATTATCTCTCCATCCATTGAAAACAGGAAAAAATATGAAAAAAAACTCAAAAGACATACAAGAAAAACAAAATACCAAACCATAAGTTAGCATGGCCATGCTCAAAAATACAAAGATACAAGAGCCACAACATTAAGAAAAAAACAAAATAAAACAACAAATGATGCAACCAACAATAACAAAATAACCGCAAAACTAATCAAAAAACAACAAGAAAACAAAAGGAAACAATAGATGGGGACATTGATCTACAATCCCAACATGCGTCGATGGCCAACCAAGAACGCCCTGCACACCAAAAAAATATTATGTTATATGAAATATACAAAATATTAAGAAACATGAAACAAATATCAAAACAACTTATGAGAAATCTTATGCACTAGAAATTACAGGTTATGTGAACACTAAAAATCAACCCTAAATAGATAAAGAGGGAGCAATGGTGTATTTGAAATAAGTGGACTACTAAATAAATCGTATACAGATTTTGCACCAAAAAAGAACTTACCTCTACCATTGTATTGTTTGCACTCTAGCACAATCTCAATCACATAAAGACATTTCGGTACTTTCATTAGTGGTCCTCCACATTCCATGATCTGTATTGCATTTCACTCAACAAAATATTATAAAAAAATATTAAACACACAAAATGTTGTGAGGTATTATGAATAAGCACTAAAAAGTACATCTTATGCAAACACAACAAATCATCAACCTTAAATAGATTAGGGAGGATCATATATAGCTAAATAGTGGATCATATATCTATATTTAAACCAAAAGAGAACTCACCTCTATCTTTGCGTTTACCATTGGACTCTATTTCAATTTCCCCCTCACAAGCACAGTTCAGTAGTTTAGCCAAGTGATTTCGCCACATTATATTACCTACATTACATTGTGTTCAAAAATTAAATAAATCGAAAATAATGTAAGATGCCTCGAATTTACATGCATACATGTAACCATACATATCAGCTCAGGGTTTTCCTTAACCCACCGCATCTACAGAATTATGGGTTGTTAGAATGAATGTTGCAAACATCGGCATCGAGATAAAATCGGTAAGGGTTTTCCAAATAATTAAATTATACCTTAGTTATAGTGTCTAACATCACACAATAATATTCAGTTGTTTCACCAGTGGTCTTTCACTTTTGTTGATATGAATTGCATCTAAATTTCAACAAACGCACATGATATAGCAATCAATCAACAAAGGAGTTAAATTAAAATGGGAATCACAACCATATAATTTAGTAAAAAACAAGTAAATTACCTCCTACATACCTCTTTCGCCTTTGCCCCTAAAGAAATATATTTTCTCATACATCCCTCATTCTTGTTTTCCCACTACACTTGTGGACTCCTACGCATCTGCAAGTCTCTCACACAAATATTTCTATAGTTTTATCAATGCTCCTCCACCTTCCTTAACCTACATTTGGATAGCAATCATTATATATATAATCTCAAATAATATAATAAGCATTCAATTATACCTTTGCTATGTTGTCTCACATCACACAAATATATTTGATAGTTTCACGAAGGATCCTTCACCCATCTTCATATGTATTGCACTAAATTTCAACAAATATACATGATATAATGATGTAACAAGTTCAATAAAAATGAGCATGAAACCATATAATTGAGTAACAAACAAGAAAGTTCCCCCATACATACCTCTTTGGATTTTCCCCATAAACAAGTAAATAATTCCATACATACCTCATTCACGTTTGCCCACTACACTTGTAGACTCTACATCAGCCCTAAACCGAGACTACAGGTTGTTAAGGTCTTCCATAATCTCCCCATCCATTGAATCGAGGAAAAATTATGAAAAAAAAGCTCAAAAGACATACAAGAAAAACAAAATACCAAAACATAAGTTAGCATGGCCATGCTCAAAAATACAAAGATACAAGAGCCACAACGTTAAGAAAAAACAAAATAAAACAACAAATGATGCAACCTACAATAGCAAAATAACAGCAAAACTAATCAGAAAACAACAAGAAAACAAAAGGAAAAAATAGATGGGGACATTGATCTACAATCCCAACATGCGTCAATGGCCAACCAAGAACGCCCTGCACACCAAAAAAATATTATGTTATATGAAATATACAAAATATTAAGAAACATGAAACAGATATCAAAACAACTTATGAGAAATCTTATGCACTAGAAATTACAGGTTATGCAAACATTAAAAATCAACCCTAAATAGATAAAGAGGGAGTAATGGTATATTTGAAATGAAGAGGACAACTTAACAAATCATATATGGATTCTGCACCAAAAAAGAACTTACCTCTACCTTTGTATTGTTTGCAATCTAGCACAATCTTAATCACATAAAGACATTTCGGTACTTTCATTAGTGGTCCTCCACATTCCATGATCTGTATTGCATTTCACTCAACAAAATATTATAAAAAAATATTAAACACACAAAATGTTGTGAGGTATTATGAATAAGCACTAAAAAGTACATCTTATGCAAACACAACAAATCATAAACCTTAAATAGATAAATAGGGAGAATCATGTATAGCTAAATAATGGATCATATATGCATATTTAAACGAAAAGAGAACTCACCTCCATCTTTGCATTTACCTTTGGACTCTATCGCAATTTTCCCCTCGCAAGCACAGTTCAGTAGTTTAGCCAAGTCATTTCGCCACGTTATATTACCTACATTACATTGTGTTCAAAAATTAAATAAATCGAAAATAATGTAAGATGCCTCAAATTTACATGCATACATGTAACCATACATATCAGCTCAAGGTTTTACTTAACCCACTGCATCTGTAGAATTATGGGTTGTTAGAAACAATGTTGCAAACATCGGCATCGAGATAAAATCGGCAAGGGTTTTCCAAATAATTAAATTATACCTTCGTTATAGTGTCTAACATCACACAATAATATTCAATTGTTTCACCAGTGGTCTTTCACATTTGTTGATATAAATTGCATCTAAATTTCAACAAACGCACATGATATAGTAACCAATCAACAAAGGAGTTAAATTAAAATAGGAATCAAAACCATATAATTTAGTAAAAAACAAGTAAATTACCTCCTACATACCTCTTTCGCCTATGCTCGTAAACGAATAAATTTCCTCATACATACCTCATTTGTGTTTTCCCACTACAGTTGTGGACTCCTATGCATCTGCACGTCTCTCACACAAATATTTTTGTAGTCTTATCAATGCTCCTCCACCTTCCTTAACCTACATTTGGATAGCAATCATCATATAAATAATCTCAAATTATATAATAAGCATTCAATTATACCTTTGCTATGTTGTGTCACATCACACAAATATATTTGATAGTTTCACGAATGATCCTTCACCTATCTTCATATGTATTGCACTAAATTTCAACAAATATACATGATATAATGATGTAACAGGTAAGTTCAATAAAAATGAGCCTGAAACCATATAATTAAGTAACAAACAAGAAAGTTCCGACATACATACCTCTTTGGATTTTCCCCATAAACAAGTAAATAATTCCATACATACCTCATTCACATTTGCCCACTACAGTTGTAGACTCTACATCAGCCCTAAACCGAAACTACAGGTTGTTAAGGTCTTCCATTATCTCTCCATCCATTGAAAACAGGAAAAAATATGAAAAAAAACTCAAAAGACATACAAGAAAAACAAAATACCAAACCATAAGTTAGCATGGCCATGCTCAAAAATACAAAGATACAAGAGCCACAACATTAAGAAAAAAACAAAATAAAACAACAAATGATGCAACCAACAATAACAAAATAACCGCAAAACTAATCAAAAAACAACAAGAAAACAAAAGGAAACAATAGATGGGGACATTGATCTACAATCCCAACATGCGTCGATGGCCAACCAAGAACGCCCTGCACACCAAAAAAATATTATGTTATATGAAATATACAAAATATTAAGAAACATGAAACAAATATCAAAACAACTTATGAGAAATCTTATGCACTAGAAATTACAGGTTATGTGAACACTAAAAATCAACCCTAAATAGATAAAGAGGGAGCAATGGTGTATTTGAAATAAGTGGACTACTAAATAAATCGTATACAGATTTTGCACCAAAAAAGAACTTACCTCTACCATTGTATTGTTTGCACTCTAGCACAATCTCAATCACATAAAGACATTTCGGTACTTTCATTAGTGGTCCTCCACATTCCATGATCTGTATTGCATTTCACTCAACAAAATATTATAAAAAAATATTAAACACACAAAATGTTGTGAGGTATTATGAATAAGCACTAAAAAGTACATCTTATGCAAACACAACAAATCATCAACCTTAAATAGATTAGGGAGGATCATATATAGCTAAATAGTGGATCATATATCTATATTTAAACCAAAAGAGAACTCACCTCTATCTTTGCGTTTACCATTGGACTCTATTTCAATTTCCCCCTCACAAGCACAGTTCAGTAGTTTAGCCAAGTGATTTCGCCACATTATATTACCTACATTACATTGTGTTCAAAAATTAAATAAATCGAAAATAATGTAAGATGCCTCGAATTTACATGCATACATGTAACCATACATATCAGCTCAGGGTTTTCCTTAACCCACCGCATCTACAGAATTATGGGTTGTTAGAATGAATGTTGCAAACATCGGCATCGAGATAAAATCGGTAAGGGTTTTCCAAATAATTAAATTATACCTTAGTTATAGTGTCTAACATCACACAATAATATTCAGTTGTTTCACCAGTGGTCTTTCACTTTTGTTGATATGAATTGCATCTAAATTTCAACAAACGCACATGATATAGCAATCAATCAACAAAGGAGTTAAATTAAAATGGGAATCACAACCATATAATTTAGTAAAAAACAAGTAAATTACCTCCTACATACCTCTTTCGCCTTTGCCCCTAAAGAAATATATTTTCTCATACATCCCTCATTCTTGTTTTCCCACTACACTTGTGGACTCCTACGCATCTGCAAGTCTCTCACACAAATATTTCTATAGTTTTATCAATGCTCCTCCACCTTCCTTAACCTACATTTGGATAGCAATCATTATATATATAATCTCAAATAATATAATAAGCATTCAATTATACCTTTGCTATGTTGTCTCACATCACACAAATATATTTGATAGTTTCACGAAGGATCCTTCACCCATCTTCATATGTATTGCACTAAATTTCAACAAATATACATGATATAATGATGTAACAAGTTCAATAAAAATGAGCATGAAACCATATAATTGAGTAACAAACAAGAAAGTTCCCCCATACATACCTCTTTGGATTTTCCCCATAAACAAGTAAATAATTCCATACATACCTCATTCACGTTTGCCCACTACACTTGTAGACTCTACATCAGCCCTAAACCGAGACTACAGGTTGTTAAGGTCTTCCATAATCTCCCCATCCATTGAATCGAGGAAAAATTATGAAAAAAAAGCTCAAAAGACATACAAGAAAAACAAAATACCAAAACATAAGTTAGCATGGCCATGCTCAAAAATACAAAGATACAAGAGCCACAACGTTAAGAAAAAACAAAATAAAACAACAAATGATGCAACCTACAATAGCAAAATAACAGCAAAACTAATCAGAAAACAACAAGAAAACAAAAGGAAAAAATAGATGGGGACATTGATCTACAATCCCAACATGCGTCAATGGCCAACCAAGAACGCCCTGCACACCAAAAAAATATTATGTTATATGAAATATACAAAATATTAAGAAACATGAAACAGATATCAAAACAACTTATGAGAAATCTTATGCACTAGAAATTACAGGTTATGCAAACATTAAAAATCAACCCTAAATAGATAAAGAGGGAGTAATGGTGTATTTGAAATGAAGAGAACTACTTAACAAATCATATACAGATTTTGCACCAAAAAAGAATTTACCTCTGCCTTTGTATTGTTTGCACTCTAGCACAATCTCAATCACATAAAGACATTTCGGTACTTTCATTAGCGAACCTCCACATTCCATCAACTGTATTGCATTTCACTCAACAAAATATTATAAAAAAATATTAAACACACAAAATGTTGTGAGGTATTATGAATAAGCCCTAAAAAGTACATCTTATGCAAACACAACAAATCATAAACCTTAAATAGATAAGAAGGGAGGATCATATATAGCTAAATAGTGGATCATATATGCATATTTAAACCAAAAGAGAACTCACCTCTACCTTTGCATTTACCTTTGGGCTCTATTGCAATTTCCCCCTCGCAAGTACAATTCAGTAGTTTATCCAAGTGATTTCGAACATTATATTACCTACATTACATTGTGTTCAAAAATTAAATAAATCGAAAATAATGTAAGATGCCTCGAATTTTCATGCATACATGTAACCATACATATCAGCTCAGGTTTTCCCTTAACCCACTACAGCTATAGAATTATGGGTTGTTAGAATCAATGTTGCAAACATCGGCATCGAGATAAAATCAGCAAGGGTTTTCCAAATAATTAAATTATACCTTTGTTGTAGTGTCTAACATCACACAATAATATTCAGTTATTTCACCAGTGGTCTTTCACATTTGTTGATATGAATTGCATCTAAATTTCAACAAACACACATGATATAGTAATCAATCAACAAAGGAGTTAAATTAAAATGGGAATCACAACCATATAATTTAGTAAAAAACAAGTAAATTACCTCCTACATACCTCTTTCGCCTTTGCCCGTAAGCAAATAAATTTCCTCATACATACCTCATTCGTGTTTTCCCACTACACTTGTGGACTCCTACGCATCTGCAAGTCTCTCACACAAATATTTCTGTAGTTTTATCAATGCTCCTCCACCTTCCTTAACCTACGTTTGGATAGCAATCATTATATAAATAATCTCAAATAATATAATAAGCATTCAATTATACCTTTGCTATGTTGTCTCACATAAGACAAATATATTTGATAGTTTCACGAAGGATCCTTCACCTATCTTCATATGTATTGTACTAAATTTCAACAAATATACATGATATAATCATGTAACAAGTAAGTTCAATAAAAATGAGCATGAAACCATATAATTGAGTAACAAACAAGAACGTTCCCCCATACATACCTCTTTGGATTTTCCCCATAAACAAGTAAATAATTCCATCCATACCTTATTCACGTTTGCCCACCACACTTGTAGACTCTACATCAGCCCTCAACCGAGACTACAGGTTGTTAAGGTCTTCCATAATCTCCACATCCATTGAATCCAGGAAAAATTATGAAAAAAAAACTCAAAAGACATATAAGAAAAACAAAATACCAAAACATAAGTTAGCATGGCCATGCTCAAAAATACAAAGATACAAGAGCCACAACATTAAGAAAAATAAAAATAAAACAACAAATGATGCAACCAACAATAGCAAAATAACAGCAAAACTAATCAAAAAACAAGAAAACGAAAGGAAACAAAAGATGGGGACATTGATCTACAATCCCAACATGCGTCGATGGCCAACCAAGAACGCCCTGCACACCAGAAAAATATTATGTTATATGAAATAAACAAAATATTAAGAAACATGAAACAGATATCAAAACAACTTATGAGAAATCTTATGCACTACAAATTACAGGTTATGCAAACACTAAAAAGCAACCCTAAATAGATAAAGAGGGAGTAATGGTGTATTTGAAATAAAGAGGACTACTTAACAAATCATATACAAATTTTGCACCAAAAAAGAATTTACCTCTGCCTTTGTATTGTTTGCACTCTAGCACAATCTCAATCACATAAAGACATTTCGGTACTTTCATTGGTGGTCCTACACATTCCATTAACTGTATTGCATTTCGCTCAACAAAATATTATAAAAAAATATAAAACACACAAAATGTTGTGAGGTATTATGAATAAGCCCTAAAAAGTACATCTTATGCAAACACAACAAATCATAAACCTTAAATAGATAAGAAGGGAGGATCATATATAGCTAAATAGTGGATCATATATGCATATTTAAACCAAAAGAGAACTCACCTCTACCTTTGCATTTACCTTTGGACTCTATTGCAATTTCCCCCTCGCAAGCACAATTCAGTAGTTTATCCAAGTGACTTCGAACATTATAATACCTACATTACATTGTGTTCAAAAATTAAATAAATCGAAAATAATGTAAGATGCCTCGAATTTACATGCATACATGTAACCATACATATCAGCTCGGTTTCCCTTAACCCACTGCATCTATAGAATTATGGGTTGTTAGAATCAATGTTGCGAACATCTGCATCAAGATAAAATCGGCAAGGGTTTTCCAAATAATTAAATTATACCTTTGTTGTAGTGTCTAACATCACACAATAATATTTAGTTGTTTCACCAGTGATCTTTCACATTTGTTGATATGAATTGCATCTAAATTTCAACAAACGCACATGATATAGTAATCAATCAACAAAGGAGTTAAATTAAAATGGGAATCACAACCATATAATTTAGTAAAAAACAAGTAAATTACCTCCTACATACCTCTTTCGCCTTTGCCCGTAAGCAAATACATTTCCTCATACATACCTCATTCGTGTTTTCCCACTACACTTGTGGAGTCCTACGCATCTGCAAGTCTCTCACACAAATATTTCTGTAGTTTTATCAAGGCTCCTCCACCTTCCTTAACCTACATTTGGATAGAAATCATTATATAAATAATCTCAAATAATATAATAAGCATTCAATTATACCTTTGCTATGTTGTCTCACATCACACAAATATATTTGATAGTTTCACGAAGGATCCTTCACCTATCTTCATATGTATTGCACTAAATTTCAACAAATATACATGATATAATAATGTAACAAGTAAGTTCAATAAAAATGAGCATGAAACCATATAATTAAGTAACAAACAAGAAAGTTCCCCCATACATACCTCTTTGGATTTTCCCCATAAACAAGTAAATAATTCCATAAATACCTCATTCACGTTTGCCCACTACACTTGTAGACTCTACATCAGCCCTAAACCGGGACTACAGGTTGTTAAGGTCTTCCATAATCTCCCCACCCATTGAATCCAGGAAAAATTATGAAAAAAAAACTCAAAAGACATGCAAGAAAAATAAAATACCAAAACATAAGTTAGCATGGCCATGCTCAAAAATACAAACATACAAGAGCCACAACATTAAGAAAAAACAAAATAAAACAACAAATGAAGCAACCAAAAATAGCAAAATAACAGCAAAACTAATCAAAAAACAACAAGAAAACAAAAGGAAACAATAGATGGGGACATTGATCTACAATACCAACATGCGTCGATGGCCAACCAAGAATGCCCTGCACACCAAAAAAATATTATGTTATATGAAATATACAAAATATTAAGAAACAGGAAACAGATATCAAAACAACTTATGGGAAATCTTATGCACTAGAAATTACAGGTTATGCAAACACTAAAAATCAACCCTAAATAGATAAAGAGGGAGTAATGGTGTATTTGAAATGAAGAGGACTACTTAACAAATCATATACAGATTTTGCACCAAAAAAGAACTTACCTCTACCTTTGTATTGTTTGCACTCTAGCACAATCTCAATCACATAAAGACATTTCGGTACTTTCATTAGTTGTCCTCCACATTCCATTAACTGTATTGCATTTCACTCAACAAAATATTATAAAAAAATATTAAACACACAAAATGTTGTGAGGTATTATGAATAAGCACTAAAAAGTACATCTTATGCAAACAAAACAAATCATAAACCTTAAATAGATAAGAAGAGAGGATCATATATAGCTAAATAGTGGATCATATATGCATATTTAAACCAAAAGAGAACTCACCTCTACATTTGCATTTACCTTTGGACTCTATTGCAATTTCCCCCTCACAAACACAATTCAGTAGTTTATCCAAGTGATTTCGAACATTATATTACCTACACTACATTGTGTTCAAAAATTAAATAAATCGAAAATAATGTAAGATGCCTCGAATTTACATGCATACATGTAACCATACATATCAGCTCAGGGTTTCCCTTAACCCACCGCATCTATAGAATTATGGGTTGTTAGAATCAATGTTGCAAACATCGGCATCGAGATAAAATCGGCAAGGGTTTTCCAAATAATTAAATTATACCTTTGTTATACTGTCTAACATCACACAATAATATTCAGTTGTTTCACCAGTGGTCTTTCACATTTGTTGATATGAATTGCATCTAAATTTCAACAAACGCACATGATATAGTAATCAATCAACAAAGGAGTTAAATTAAAATGGGAATCACAACCATATAATTTAGTAAAAAACAAGTAAATTACCTCCTACATACCTCTTTCGCCTTTGCCCGTAAGCAAATAAATTTCCTCATACATACCTCATTCGTGTTTTCCCACTACACTTGTGGACTCCTACGCATCTGCAAGTCTCTCACACAAATATTTCTGTAGTTTTATCAATGCTCCTCCACCTTCCTTAACCTACATTTGGATAGCAATCATTATATAAATAATCTCAAATAATATAATAAGCATTCAATTATACCTTTGCTATGTTGTCTCACATCACACAAATATATTTGATAGTTTCACGAAGGATCCTTCACCTATCTTCATATGTATTGCACTAAATTTCAACAAATATACATGATATAATGATGTAACAAGTAATTTCAATAAAAATGAGCATGAAACCATATAATTAAGTAACAAACAAGAAAGTTCCTCCATACATACCTCTTTGGATTTTCCCCATAAACAAGTAAATAATTCCATACATACCTCATTCACGTTTGCCCACTACACTTGTAGACTCTACATCAGCCCTAAACCGGGACTACAGGTTGCTAAGGTCTTCCATAATCTCCCCACCCATTGAATCCAGGAAAAAATATAAAAAAAAATTCAAAAGACATGCAAGAAA
Organism: Pinus albicaulis; assembly: GCA_034641835.2. Lineage (NCBI taxonomy): Eukaryota > Viridiplantae > Streptophyta > Pinopsida > Pinales > Pinaceae > Pinus > Pinus albicaulis. The sequence continues at coordinate 1,109,194,154 of CM076574.1, forward strand.
AACAAAATACCAAACCATAAGTTAGCATGGCCATGCTCAAAAATACAAACATACAAGAGCCATAACATTAAGAAAAAAACAAAATAAAACAACAAATGAAGCAACCAAAAATAGCAAAACTAATCAAAAAACAACAAGAAAACAAAAGGAAACAATAGATGGGGACATTGATCTACAATACCAACATGCGTCGATGGCCAACCAAGAACGCCCTGCACACCAAAAAAATATTATGTTATATGAAATATACAAAATATTAAGAAATATGAAACAAATATCAAAACAACTTATGGGAAATCTTATGCACTAGAAATTACAAGTTATGCAAACATTAAAAATCAACCCTAAATAGATAAAGAGGGAGTAATGGTGTATTTGAAATGAAGACTACTTAACAAATCATATATGGATTTTGCACCAAAAAAGAACTTACCTCTACCTTTGTATTATTTGCACTCTAGCACAATCTAAATCACATAAAGACATTTCGGTACTTTCATTAGTGGTCCTCCACATTCCATGATCTGTATTGCATTTCACTTAACAAAATATTATAAAAAAATATTAAACACACAAAATGTTGTGAGGTATTATGAATAAGCACTAAAAAGTACATCTTATGCAAACACAACAAATCATAAACCTTAAATAGATAAGAATGGAGGATCATATATAGCTAAATAGTGGATCATATATGTATATTTAAACCAAAAGAGAACTCACCTCTATCTTTGCGTTTACCATTGGACTCTATTTCAATTTCCCCCTCACAAGCACAGTTCAGTAGTTTAGCTAAGTCATTTCGCCACATTATATTACCTACATTACATTGTGTTCAAAAATTAAATAAATTGAAAATAATGTAAGATGCCTCGAATTTACATGCATACATGTAACCATACATATCAGCTCAGGGTTTTCCTTAACCCACTGCATCTATAGAATTATGGGTTGTTAAAATCAATGTTGCAAACATCGGCATCAAGATAAAATCGGAAAGGGTATTCGAAATAATTAAATTATACCTTTGTTATCGTGTCTAACATCACACAATAATATTCAGTTGTTTCACCAGTGATCTTTCACATTTGTTGATATGAATTGCATCTAAATTTCAACAAACGCACATGATATAGTAATCAATCAACAAAGGAGTTAAATTAAAATGGGAATCACAACAATATAATTTAGTAAATTACCTCCTACATTCTCTTTCGCCTTTGCCCCTAAACAAATAAGTTTCCTCATACATACCTCATTCGTGTTTTCCCACTACACTTGTGGACTCCTACGCATCTGCAAGTCTCTCATACAAATATTTCTGTTGTTTTATCAATGCTCCTCCACCTTTCTTAACCTACATTTGGATAGCAATCATTATATAAATAATCTCAAATAATATAATAAGCATTCAATTATACCTTTGCTATGTTGTCTCACATCACACAAATATATTTGATAGTTTCACGAAGGATCCTTCAACTATCTTCATATGTATTGCACTAAATTTCAACAAAGATACATGATATAATGATGTAACAAGTAAGTTCAATAAAAATGAGCATGAAACCATATAATTAAGTAACAAACCCCATACATACCTCTTTGGATTTTCCCCATAAACAAGTAAATAATTCCATACATACCTCATTCACGTTTGCCCACTACACTTGTAGACTCTACATCAACCCTAAACTGAGACTACAGGTTTTTAAGGTCTTCCATAATCTCCCCACCCATTGAATCCAGGAAAAAATATGGAAAAAAAACTCAAAAGACATACTAGAAAAACAAAATACCAAACCACAAGTTAGCATGGCCATGCTCAAAAATACAAAGATACAAGAACCACAACATTAAGAAAAAAACAAAATAAAACAACAAATGATGCAACCAACAATAGCAAAATAACAGCAAAACTGATCAAAAAACAATAACAAGAAAACAAAAGGAAACAATAGATGGGGACATTGTTCTACAATCCCAACATGTGTCGATGGCCAACCAAGAACGCCCTGCACACCAAAAAAATATTATGTTATATGAAATATACAAAATATTAAGAAACATGAAACAAATATCGAAACAACTCATGAGAAATCTTATGCACTAGAAATTACAGGTTATGCAAACACTAATAATCAACCCTAAATAGATAAAGAGGGAGAAATGGTGTATTTGAAATAAAGAGGACTACTTAACAAATCATATACGGATTTTGCACCAAAAAAGAACTTACCTCTACCTTTGTACTGTTTGCTCTCTAGAACAATCTCAATCACATAAAGACATTTTGGTACTTTCATTAGTGGTCCTCCACATTCCATGATCTGTATTGCATTTCACTCAACAAAATATTATAAAAAAATATTAAACACACAAATTGTTGTGAGGTATTATGAATAACCACTAGAAAGTACATCTTCTGCAAACACAACCAATTATAAACCTTAAATAGATAAGAAGGGAGGATCATATATAGCTAAATAGTGGATCATATATGCATATTTAAACCAAAAGAGAACTCACCTCTATCTTTGCATTTACCTTTACACTCTATTGCAATTTCCCCCTCACAAGCACAATTCAGTAGTTTAGCCAAGTGATTTCGCCACATTATATTACCTACATTACATTGTGTTCAAAAATTAAATAAATCGAAAATAATGTAAGATTCCTCGAATTGACATGCATACATGTAACCATACATATCAACTCAGGGTTTTCCTTAACCCACTGCATCTATAGATTATGGGTTGTTAGAACCAATGTTGCAAACATCAGCATTGAGATAAAATCGGCAAGGATTTGGACAAGCAATAAATCGTAAAAATCGGGACAATACCGGTAAAAATCGGAAAACATCGACAAAATTTAGATACCATCAAAATATCAGTAAAAAACGACAATCATCGGCTAGGCCAAAAAATCGTGATTTCGAGATAAAATCAACATGTTATCGAGATGTTCACAACATTGGTTAGGACATACCCTAATTTACCACTCTGTGTACCAAATAGAAATCAAAATAAACACATAATGTATTATGAGAACAATGTAAATGAAAACAAAATGTATTCTGAGCAATAATATGCAAAAGCACAGCTTATGCAATCACCAAAAATCATAATTCCTAAACAAGAAAGATAAAGGAGAACCATTGTATTGAAATGAGAAGATATCCTTGAACTCACATTCTAGTTCTCATTCTCCTACACATCGGCAATTCTCTCACACAAATATTTTTGTAGTTTCATCAAGGCTCCTCCACTTTCCTTTACCTACATTTGCATAGCATTCATTATATAAATAAATTCCAAATAATATAATATGCATTCAATTATACATTTGTTATAGTGTCTCACATCAAAAAATATAGAGTATTTTCACAAATGGTCCTTCACATTATTTTATCAGTATTGCATCTAAATTTCAACAAAAACACATGATATAGTAATCAATCAACAAGTGAGTTAAAGTAAAATGTGCATCACAACCATATAATTTAATAACAAACAAGTTTGTTCCCTCATACATACATCTTTCACCTTTGTCCATAAACAAATAAACTTCCCCATAGATACCTCATTCGCCTTCGCTCACAACACTTGTGGGCTCCTACCCATCTGCAAGTCTCTCACACAAAAAAATTTATGTAGTTTTATCAATGCTCCTCCACCTTATTTCACCTACATTTAGATAGAACTCATTTTATAAATAACCTCAAATAATATAATAAGCATTCAAATATGCCTTTGTTATGGTGCCTCAGATCACACAAATATATTTGATAATTTCACCAAGGATCCTTCACTTGTTTTGATCCGTATTGCACTAAATTTCAACAAATAAAAATAATATAATTATAAAACAAATGTACAAGAAACCCTATAATTTACTAACAAACAAGCAAATTCCCCGATACATACCTCTTTCACATTCCCCATAAACAAGTAAATAATTCCATACATACCTCATTCGTGTTTGCCCACTACACTTGTAGACTCTAAATCAGCCATAAACCGAGATTGCAGGTTGTTAAGGTCTGCCATAATCTCCCCACCCATTCAATCCAAGACAAAATATGAACAAAACATAAGCTAAAAAGACATTTAAAAAAAAAAAAAAAAACAAAATACCAAACAATAAGTTAGCATGGTCATGCTCACAAATACAAAGATACAAAAGCCACAATATAAAAAAACAAATCAAAATAAAACAAGAATAAAAACAACAAAAGATGCAATCAACAATAGCAAAATAACAGCAAAACTAATCAAAAAAAAAAAAACAAGAAAACAAATTGGACACAATAGATGGGGACATTGATCTACAACCCCAACATGCGTCAATGGCCAACCAATAACACCCTGCACACCAAAAAAGAATTATGTTATATTCAATACACAAAATATTGTAAGAAACATGAAACAAATATGAAAACAACTTATGAGAAATCTTATGCACTAGAAATTGCAGGTTATGCAAACACTAAAAATCAACCCTAAATGGACAAAGAGGGAGAAATGGTATATTTGAAATGAAGAGGACTACTTAACAAAGCATATACGTATTTTGCACCAAAAAAAACTTACCTCTACCATTGCATACCAAAAAAAATATGCAAGTACATCTTATGCAAACACAACAAATCATAAACCTTAAATAGATAAGAAGGGAGGATCATATCAAGCTAAATAGTGGATCATATATGGATATTTACACCAAAAGAACTCACCTCTCTCTTTGCATTTACCTTTGCACTCTATTGCAATTTCTCCCTCACAAGTACATTTCAGTAGTTTAGCCAATGATTTTGCAGCATTATATTACCTGTATCACATTGTGTTCAAAAATTAAATAAATGCAAAATAATGTTAAGATGCATCGAATTTAAATGCATACAAGTAACCAAACATATCAACTCAGTGTTTTTCTTAACCCACTACATCTAGAAAATTATGGGTTGTTAGAAATTAGGACATACCCTAATTTACCACTTAATGTACCAAATGATTTCTCTATTGCAATTTCAATTACACTCAATATTTTTGTTTAACTTTGCACTCTATTGCAATTTCTCCCTCACAAGTACATTTCAGTAGTTTAGCCAATGATTTCACCGCATTATATTACCTGCATCACATTGTTTTCAAAAATTAAATAATTGGAAAATAACGTAAGATGTCTCGAATTTAAATGCATACAAGTAACCAAACATATCAACTCAGTGTTCTTCTTAACCCACTACATCTATAGAATTATTGGTTGTTAGAAATTAGGACATACCCTAATTTACCACTCAATGTATCAAATAGAAAAACAAAATAGACACTTAAATATAATATGAAAACATCATAAATGAAAACAAAATGTCTTTCGAGCAATATTATGCAAAAGTATATCTTATGCAATCACCAAAATTCATAATTCCTAAACAAGAAACAAATATATTTGATAGTTTCACGAAGGATCCTTCACCTATCTTCATATGTATTGCATTAAATTTCAACAAATATACATGATATAATGATGTAACAAGTTCGTTCAATAAAAATGAGCATGAAACCATATAATTAAGTAACAAACAAGAAAGTTTCCTCATACATACCTCTTTGGATTTTCCCCATAAACAAGTAAATAATTCCATACATACCTCACTCACGTTTGCCCACTACACTTGTAGACTCTACATCAGCCCTAAACCGAGACTACAGGTTGTTAAGGTCTTCCATAATCTCCTCATCCATTGAATCCAGGAAAAAAATGAAAAAAAAAACTTAAAAGACATACAATAAAAACAAAATACCAAACCATAAATTAGCATGGCCATGCTCAAAAGTACAAAGATACAAGAGTCACAACATTAAGAAAAAAGCAAAATAAAACAACAAATGATGCAACCAACAATAGAAAAGTAACAGCAAAACTAATCAAAAAACAACAAGAAAACAAAAGGAAACAATAGATGGGGACATTAATCTACAATACCAACATGCGTCGATGGCCAACCAAGAATGCCCTGCACACCAAAAAAATATTATGTTATATGAAATATACAAAATATTAAGAAACATGAAACAAATATCAAAACAACTTATGGGAAATCTTATGCACTAGAAATTACAGGTTATGCAAACACTAAAAATCAATCCTAAATAGATAAAGAGGGAGTAATGGTGTATTTGAAATGAAAAGGACTACTTAACAAATCATATACAGATTTTGCACCAAAAAAGAACTTACCTCTACCTTTGTATCATTTGCACTCTAGCACAATCTCAATCACATAAAGACATTTCAGTACTTTCATTAGTGGTCCTCCACATTCCATGATCTGTATTGCATTTCACTCAACAAAATATTATAAAAAAATATTAAACACACAAAATGTTGTGAGGTATTATGAATAAGCACTAAAAAGTACATCTTATGCAAACACAACAAATCATAAACCTTAAATAGATAAGAAGGGAGGATCATATATAGCTAAATAGTGGATCATATATGCATATTTAAACCAAAAGAGAACTCACCTCTATCTTAGCATTTACCTTTGCACTCTATTGCAATTTCCCCCTCACAAGCACATTCAATAGTTTAGCCAACTGATTTCGCTACATTATATTACCTGCATTACATTGTGTTCAAAAATTAAGTAAATCGAAAATAATGTAAGACTCCTCGAATTTACATGCATACATGTTACCATACATATCAACTCATAGTTTTCCTTACCTCGCTGCATCTATAGAATTATGGTTACGACCAATGTTGCAAACATCGACATCGAGATAAAATCGGCAAGGGTTTGGAAAACCAAAAAATCGCAAAAATCGAGAAAATATCGGTAAAAATCGTAAAACATCAACAAAATTAAGATAACATCAAAATATCAGTAAAAAACGGTAAAAATCGGCTAGGCCTAAAAATCGAGATTTCGAGATAAAATCGACATGTTATCGAGATGTTTGCAACATTGGTTACGACATACCCTAATTTACCACTCAATGTGCCAAATAGAAATCAAAATAAACACTTAAATATATCATGAGAACATCGTAAATGAAAACAAAATGTATTCTAAGCAATATTATGCAAAAGTTCATCTTATGCAATCACGAAAAATCATAATTCCTAAACAAGAAAAGAGAAAGGAGAACCATTGTATTGAAAAGAGAAGATATCCTTCAGCTCACATTCTAGCTCTAAATTCTCTTACACATCTGCAATTCTCTCACACAAAAAGAATTATGTAGTTTCATCAATGGTAATCCACCTTCCTTTACCTACATTTGCATAGCATTTATTGTATAAATAAATCCCAAATAATATAATATGCATTCAATTATACCTTTGGTATAGTGTCTCATATCACAGAAAGATATTGAGTATTTTCACAATTGGTCCTTCACATTTTTTTATCAGTATCGCATCTAAATTTCAACAAAAACACATGATAGTAATCAATCAACAAGTGAGTTGAAGTAAAATGTGCATCACAACCATATAATTTAATAACAAACAAGTTTGTTCCCTCATACATGCCTTTTTCGCCTTTCTCGAGAAAAAAATAAACTTCCCCATAGATACCTTATTTGCCTTCGTCCACGACACTTGTGGGCTTCTAGACATATGCAAGTGTTTCACACAAAAATATTTATGTAGTTTTATCAATGATCCTCCACCTTCCTTAACCTACATTTAGATAGCATTCATTATATAAATTACCTCAAATAATATAATAAGCATTCAATTACACCTTTCTTATGGTCCCTCAAATCACACAAATATATTTGATAATTTCACCAAGGATCCTTCATTTATCTTGATATCTACTGCACTAAATTTCAACAAATATAAATGATATAATTATAAAACAAACAAGTTCAATTAAAATGGACAAGAAACCCTATAATTTAGTAAAAGACAAGCAAATTCCTCCATACATACCTCTTTCACATTCCCCATAAACAAATAATTCCATACATACCTCATTTGTGTTTGCCCACTACAGTTGTAAACTCTACATCATCCCTAAACCGAGACTATAGGTTGTTAAGGTCTTCCATAATCTCCCCACCCATTGAATCCAAAAAAAAATATGAACAAAAAAAGATAAGCTCAAAAGACATAGAAGAAAAACAAAATACAAAACCATAAGTTAGCATGGCCATGCGCACAAACACAAAGATACAAGAGCCACACATTTTAAAAATAAACAAAGAAAACAACAATAGAAACAACGAAAGATGCAACAGACAATAGCAGATGCAACCGAATATAGCAAAATAACAGCAAAACTCATCAAAGTAAATAACAAGAAAACAAAAGGAAACAATAGATGGGAACATTGATCTACAATCCCAACATGTGTTGATGGCCAACCAAGAACACCCTACACACCAAAAAAATATTATGCTATATTAAAGACACAAAATATTGTAAGAAACATGAAACAAATATCAAAACAACTTATGAGAAATCTTATGCACTAGAAATTATAGGTTATGCAAACACTAAAAATCAACCCTAAATAGATAAAGAGGGAGAAATGGTGTATTTGAAATGAAGAGAACTACTTAACAAATCATATATCGATTTTGCACCAGAAAAGAACTTACCTCTACCTTTGTATTGTTTGCACTCTAGAACAATCTCAATCACATAAAGACAGTTCAGTACTTTCATTAGTGGTCCTCCACATGTCATGATTTGTATTGCATTGCACTCAACAAAATATTATAAAAAAAATATTAAATACACAAAATGTTGTGAGGTATTATAAATAAGCACTAGAAAGTACATCTTATGTAAACACAACAAATCATAAACTTTAAATAAATAAGAAGGGAGGATTATATATAGCTAAATAGTGGATAATATATGGATAATTACACCAAAAGAGAACTCACCTCTATCTTTGTGTTTACATTTGCACTCTATTGCAATTTCTCCCTCCCAAGTACATTTCAATAGTTTAGCAAGTGATTTCACCATATTATATTACCTGCATTACAGTGTGTTCAAAAATTAAATAAATGGAAAATAATGTAAGATGTCTTGAATTTAAATGCATACATGTAACCATACATATCAACTCAGTGGTTGCCATAACCCACTACATCTATGGAATTATGGGTTGTTAGGGCATACCCTAATTTACCACTCCATGTACCAAAAAGAATTCAAAATAGATACTTAAATATATTATGAGAACATCATAAATGAAAACAAAATGTCTTCTGGTCAATATTATGCAAAGCACATCTTATGCAATCACCAAAAATCATAATTCCTAAACAAGAAAATAGAAAGGAAAACCATTGTATTGAAATGAGAAGATATCATTGAATTCACATTTTGGCTCTACATTCTCCTACGCATCTGGAATTATCTCACACAAAAATATTTTTGTAGTTTCATCAATGCTCCTCCACCTTCCTTTATCTACATTTGCATAGCATTCATTATATAAATAAACCCTAAATAATATAATATGCATTCAATTATACCTTTGTTATAGTGCCTCACATCACATAAAGATGTTGAGTATTTTCAAAATTGGTCCTTCACATTTTTTTATTAGTATTGCATCTAAATTTCAACAAAAGCACATGATATAGTAATCAATCAACAAGTGAGTTAAAGTAAAATATGCATCACAACCATATAATTTAATAACAAACAAGTATGTTCCCTCATACATACCTCTTTTGCCTTTGCCCATAAACAAATAAACTTCCCCATAGATATATCATTTGCCTTTGCCACGACACTTGTGGGTTCTTACACATCTGCAAGTCTCTCACACAAAAAAATTATGTAGTTTTATCAATGCTCCTCCACCTTCCTTAACCTACATTTAGATAGCACTCATTATATAAATAACTTCAAATAATATAATAAGCATTTAATTATAGCTTTGTTATCGTGCCTCAGATCACACAAATATATTTGATAGTTTCACGAAGGATCCTTCACTTATCTTGGTATGTACTGCACTAAATTTCAACAAATATAAACGATATAATGATAAGACAAATAATTTCAATTAAAATGGACAAAAAACCCTATAATTTAGTAACAAACAAGCAAATTCTCCCATACATACCTCCTCTTCAACTTTCCCCATAAACAAGTAAATAATTCCATACAAACCTCATTCGCGTTTTCCCACTACACTTGTAGACTCTACATCAGCTCTAAACCCACACTACGGGTTGCTAAGGTCTTCCATAATTTCCCCAACCATTGAATCCGGGAAAAAATATGAACAAAAGAAAATAGCTCAAAAGACATACAAGAAAAACAAAATACAAAACCATAAATTAGCATGGCCATGCTCACAAATACAAAGATATAACAGCCACAACTTTAGAAAAAAGACAAAAAAAAAACAATAGAAACAACAAAAGATGGAACCGACAATAGTAAAATAACAACAAAAGTAACCAAAAAAAACAAGGAATCAATAGATGGGGACATCGATCTACAATTCCCACATGCGTCAATGGCCAAACAAGAACACCCTGCACATCAAAACAATATTATGTTATATTAACTACACAAATATTGTAAGAAACATGAAAAAATATCAAAACGGCTTATGAAAAAACTTATGCACTAAAAATTACATGTTATGCAAACACTAAAAATCAATCATAAATTTATAAAGTGGAAGAAATGGTGTATTTGAAATGAAGAGGATTACATAACAAATCATATACGGATTTTGCACCAAAAAAGAACTCACCTCTACCTTTGTATTTTTTTGCACTCTACAACAATCTCTATAACATAAAGACATTTCGGTAGTTTCAGTAGTGATCCTCCACATTCCATGATCTGTACTGCATTGCACTCAACAAAATATTATATAAAAATATTAAACACACAAAATGTTGTGAGGTATTATGAATAAGCACTAGAAGGTACATCTTACGCAAACACAACAAATCATAAACCTTAAATCGATAAGGCGTGAGGATCATATATAGGTAAATAGTGGATCATATATGGATATTTACACCAAAAGAGAACTCACCACTATCTTTGTGTTTACCTTAGCACTCTTTTGCAATCTCTCCCTAACAAGTACATTTCAGTAGTTTAGCCAGTGATTTCTCCACATTATATTACCTGCATTACAATGTGGTCAATAATTAAATAAATGGCAAATAATGTAAGATGCCTCGAATTTAAATGCACACATGTAACCATACATATCAACTCAACCTTTGCCTTAACGCACTACATCTATGGAGTTATGGGTTGTTAGGAACTACCTTAATTTACCACTCAATGTACCAAATAGAAATTAAAATAGACACTTAAATATATTATGAGAATAACATAAATGAAAACAAAATGTCTTTTGAGCAATATTTTGCAAAATTACATCTTATGCAATCTGCAAAAATTATAATTCCTAAACAGGAAAAGAGAAAGGAGAACCATTGTATTGAAATGAGAAGATATCCTTGAACTCACATTATGACTCTACGTTTTCCTACACATCTGCAATTCTCTGACACAAATATTTCTGTAGTTTCATCAATGGTCTCCACCTTCCTTTACCTACATTTGCATAGCATTCATTATATAAATAAATTCCAAATAATATAATATGCATTCAATTATACCTTTGTTGTAGTGTCTCACATCACAAAAAGATATTCAATAGTTTCATTAGCAGTCCTTCGTATTTCTTGATTTGTATTGCATCTAAATTTCATCTAAATTTCAACAAATTCACATGATATAGTAATCAATCAACGAGTTAAATTGAAATGGGGATCACAAGTTCGTTCCCTCATACATACCTCTTTTGCCTTTGCCCATAAGCAAATAAATTTCCCCCTACATACCCCGTTCTTCTTTGCCCACTACACTTGTGGACTCCTACACATTTGCAAGTCTCACTTATGTAATCTTATGCACTAGAAAGTACTTCTTATGTAAACTCCAAAAATAGTGAACCCTGGATAAGGAGGGAGAAAAATATAGTATTTACAACAAGATATACTGCATAGCATATCATATATGAATTTTGAACCAAAAGAAAACTTACCTCCACCTTTGCCTCTGCACTCTACTACATTGTCTCTCTCGTGAAAATCTTTCATTAGTTTCATCAGTGATCCCCCACATTCTTTTACCTACATCGCATTGCATTCAATAATCAAACAAATGCCTAAACATGTAAGACGACACAAATTTAAATAAAAATACATATGAGACCATAACATACGCCAATACATTCACCTTTACCCACTACACATATGGAATCATGGGTTGTTAGAACCTACCCTAATTTCCCACTCAATGCACCAAACTAGACACACAAATATATTATGAGAATATCATAAATGAAAACAAAATGTCTTATAAGCAATATTATGAAAAAATGCATCTTGTGCAATCACCAAAAATCACAATTCCTCAACAAAAAGGAGAAAGGAGAACCATTGTATTAAAATGAGAAGATATCCATGAACTCACTTTTCAGCTCACACTCTCCTACACATCTGCAACTTTTTCACAGAGAAAAAAAAAAAAATTATAGTTTAATAAATGCTCCACTTTTCTTTACCTACATTTGTATAGCATTCATTATAAAAATAAATTTTAAATAGTATAATATGCATTCAATTATACCTTTGCTATGGTGCCTCACATCAGAGAAAGATATTCAGTAGTTTCATCAATGATCCTTCAGCTTTCTTGATTTGTATTGCAGCTAAATTTCAACAAAAGCACATGATATAATAATGTATCAACAAATGAGTTAAACTAAAATGTGTTGGAAAATGCAATATGGCAGCTACTAATTTTAATTTTCTTTAACCTTAATAATTGCTTGTGAAATTTTATCTATCTTCTTGTGTTTTCTTTATCAGTTCTTTTTCATCAACCAATTATCAAGAGCAAAATAGAGAAAAACAGAGGGCACTGAAATTAGGCTCTAAGCCAGGGAAAAACCCCGCTAAGGGGAAAACCCAAAAAATATCTTCTCTTCTTATGGAATATGCTCCTTGAAGTCGGCCCAATTCACGTTGAAGATCCAACCTTATACATGTCAACCTACATTCTTATTCAAGTCGGCTTCCTAGCAAAAGGTCATGTCGGCCTAGAAGGAGAAAGACAGCCTCCATATATAAGAGGTTTGCGGCCTCACATTATCACCACCAGTTCGGTCAAGTTCTGAGATACTAGTACGAGTTAGGGTTGTGATTTAAAGCGAAGGAAGTGTCTATACAACAAAGGAAGAAGACACAGGTCCAGTGAAGGAAAGGAGGTTCAATCCATCTCTATTTTGACCTCGCATCTCTGTGATCACCTCAGGAAGGCCGAGGGTTGTGACAAGACTGTGATCAAGTGCTAAAAGGAAATACGTAGAAGGAATTCAAGCCAGAGAAAATAATTACAAGGTGTGCAAGGAGCTCATGTCTTGATCTATACTCCAGATATATCTAAAAAGAAGCAGAAGTATACACAGTGTAAGGAAGGGATTCTACAGCAAACACGAGCTTGGTCTTGGTTATCATAGGTGCAGACAGGAGGCCGAGGAAGATAGAATAGAAGCACTTCACTTGGGGCAGCTAGATCAAGGACCAAGTCTCCCTAGCATTGGTGCAGCATAGTGCAGGAAGTGAAGATCAACATAAGGAGTCGAAAAGAGCAATGACAAGGGTCTTGGAGGCATATTGGTGTCAAGGCTCTTTGTCATGGTCTTGATTCTCATCAATTAAAATTCTATAAGAAGAATTGCTTTTGGGTTTTCCTCTCCAAGAGGGAGAGGTTTTGGCCCTGGCTTGAAGGGCCTAAACATTGTGTCTCTTGTATTTTGATAATTGACTTGATGAGAGACATAATAACACAAGCAGTTATCAAGTAAGAGAATTGAATTAAAAATTGCCCTACTAAATTCTCAACATGCGGGAGCCGTCCTTTGTAACATAAAGATAATTTAAAGGGTCGACCTCGAAGCACTAGCTGGCTGATTGTTGCACATATGGGATTAATCTGTCCATTTGGATCACAATTATTTCCCTTTGGATCACAATTATTTCCCTTTGCAAGGTTTTCGTCCACATTTCAATGGGGTGTTGCTTCCTTGCTTGATAGGTGTGACTACACATTTGAAGAGCCTGAGGGCTAAGCCTGTAGCTTCTTGAAAACACATTTGCTGGGGTGGGAATGGTAGTGATCATTTGGGAGCCCATGTGTCAACTTGGGAAAGCAAGAAAGGAGGGTACGTGGGCAGTTTTGAAGGCATTTTTACACACATGTAGAAGAGGTTATTCCCCTTGGGGCTTATTTACCTACTTGGAGGGTTTCATGGCAGATTTTGAATATTATTTGAAGATCCTTGTGCATTGAAGGGCTTATGGAGATTGTGCAATGAACCAAATCACTCCTTTCCCCCCTAATTGTAGAAATAGGTCATTATTAAGGGCTTTGCCCTTTTGGCTTCTAACTTTTTGTACATGTGGCATGAATGCCCCTAAAATTTTGTTTTTAGATTAATTAATTGAAGAAGAGGGCCTACTGCCCCCTCCATTGGGGAAAATAGGGAATTTTACCCTAAGAAATCAATATTTTAATGTGATGGAAGTTGACCACCTCCTTTATAAATAGAGGTGCACTTCCTCCCATTTTCTCATGGTTGGATTTGGGGAAAAATCCCTTCGAAGGCCTGAAATTTATGTTATTTTTTTCTCTTATAATTTGGCTATGGATGGATGAGTTGATTTACTTTTCTTCGCTAGAATTGTGATATGATGTGATATCTTTTCATGGATGCTTATGGTGGATCTTGGAAGTTGCATGGTGAAGTAAGTAAATTTAATTGCTTTATCCTAGTATTATGCTCCATGGGGTAAATATGTTGAAATTTGGTAGCTCAGGGAGAAATTCCCTCCATTGGACAACTTGCCTCATCCAAAGAAACCCCTACTAGCCCTTGGAAAAATTTAATGTGGTTGACAAAAAATATTATTTTTATTAAGAAACCCACGTGCACAAAAGTACAAGTCAACCTAGCCAAGCTAATTCGACCCCTTAAGACACATATAAATAGACCTTGTTACCCACCACCTGTGGGTGTTGTATATAGGAGAAAAAATTTCTCCTAGATGGTCCTTAGTCGGCAACCAGTAGGCCCTTGCAGCCACCACATAGATCGATGGGCCATTATCTCTGCCACCTGAGCCAGCCAAGTGGTCCCCCACCCATCTGTTATGATTGTATGTTTGAAGGTGGGCCTCTCGACCCCGAAGGTATGACTTTTCATTATTATAGTAGAGTAATTTTCCTTACTTGTCATGGGCACTTTTGAGCATGGATTGGTAGGGGGATTCGTCGAAAAGAGTGGGTTAGGTTTGCACTTTTGTCTCCATTGCCCAATTTCGTGGTTAACCTTGCACCCTAGTCCTGTGGGGTCTCCTTTACTGGACATTAGCTTTAGGGTTGGCACTGCATGGGAAATCCCAATTTCGGTTGCGTTATCCCGCTTCCCGACACCATCTACATCACCCTCCTTCCACTCATTTTAGCCCCATTCATCTCTTTTCCCATCCAGGTCCACATGTGTCCAGTAGGTCCACATAGGGTTATCCTCCACCTCCCCTTGTCCACACCTTGGGTCAGGCCTAGAACGATGCCCCAAAGGTTGATGCAGCCAAAGAGAAAAGAAAAAGCATAATTTGGCCACTCTCAACGGCAAATGTACCACAAAATGCAAAAGATGGTCGAGACATACAAATTTAGCACATGGGCAAAATCCAAACATGAGCTCTACCCCTTACCCATGGCCATCATCCTGGTTCCTATGGGCCCTAGATGAGCCCCCTCTTTCATTAAGGAACCCATAATTGTCCCAACCCCTGGTGGGCAATAAACTGCCCCACCTTAAAGGGGGTATACACTGCTATATATTACACAACATGCTCTCATCCCCTGGAGCCCCTAGCAGTTATAAAGAAAAATCAATCAAAGGCAAAAGACATATAAAGAAGGGTGGAAAAACAAAGGTCGAGGTAACTCATGTACCACGATCTACTCCCTCCTACTCTCATATACTCATGTGTGGGTTTCCCTTATTATAGCTACCCTTGTACCATGACATGTGGTCTGGATGATACCCCTAATCCCCAGTCTGCTCCATTACTATATCATTTTCCACCTACCATTTGAAGGATGTACCATGACATGTCACCCCCTTTAAAGGTTGGAACCACCTAATAGGGTCCTTGATTAACCCCCTATTGATATTGGAGACGCTTGTACATGCCAAACCCCACTATGGAAGGGCATGCCACCATGAAATGCCCCATTGATTCCATGATTTGTAAGCTCTTTTACTTGATTATTCCAATGATTTGTTGTATTGGAGGGCAAGGGGACGCATTGGATCTTATGTAGGATTGCAGGTGGGTCTCCATTTGGAGCTTGGTTTCCCTATACGGAGTCCTAGCCCTCCAGAGAGGCCACATTGGCACTTGTAGGGTGAGTGTTGATATCCATGGGCCTCCACCATAGTAGAGAGTACTTCATGGATGAAGTTGATTGCTCGTGTTCTACCTTTTGGATGAAGATGATGCACCTAGTTCACCATGTCCGACTGGCTCCACTCATGCACCATACACTTGCCAGATGTTCAAGGGTCCACAGGATGTCTTCGCTGCAGAGGGAGGGCTTCTATCATCATCCTAGCCCTTACAGATGGTCTATAGGCATTTTCGATCCACTTGGAAACTCGAGAGGATGTGCTTGTGCCCCCACACCCACTTGGGAGCACCACAAGTTCTAGCTCGGAAAACGAGGGGCCAACCCCTTGTCCACTATGATTGGAGTCCAATTCTACATCATGGTACACCTTGGACTTCATTAGGCCTCCTCAAAAACCAAACGACTCACTATATTGATCATTATGCCCTCTTGAGAGGCTTATTCTTATGTTATTGAGCTATTTTGGTGGGTTTGTCACCAAAAGTATTGTTATTATGCACATTATTATATTTTAGGGGCATTATTAGTCTGAATTAGGCCATTTCAATCCCTTCGATGATCGTATAAATAGAAGTGAGATGATTCATTTTCATCATCATAACTTGGATTGCATTGGTATCTCTTGAGAGATTTTCGCACTTTTTGTTGGGTAAACTTCTTGAAGCTTTCTTGATGGACTATGATGTTTGGATTTTCGCTATTGTCTTTGGAGATTCTTCCTAATGCGAAGTTGATGCATAGATATCCTCTCTCTCTAATGTAAGTCGAATTTTGATGTTAGTCTTGTTATTTCATTGGTTTACATGTTATGGTTATCATTATTCTTGTATGGGTTAAAGTAAATGCGAAATTCTTCTGGGAACCTTGAATAAGTGATTTAATGCATGCATTGTACGTGAAGAGAGTGGGTGAATGTTCCTAAAGGCACCTAATAGGTTTTAAGCCTCAAAACTTCATCTCTTGGCAAATTTGAAGTGTAAATCTCTAATTACCTAGTTGTTGCTCTTGAATAGGCTAGCAAATGTTAATTAGGGCTCCTTAGCTCTTGAAATTTCTCTATCTACGTGTATCTTGACTTCATTAAGCCCCTAAAAAATTCATTGATCCTCGCATCCTCTTGGTGGTCAGATTCATCTTTCTTTTCTTCACCTCTCCCAATTCTAGGCCAAACCCTGGAATGTCACCTAGGGCATCAAGGAATATCTTTTGTAGCCATCCAAATGCCTTGAAAATTGGTCCACTATAGCGCTAGAGTTTGCTCAAGAGGCCCTCCAAATTTGAAGCAAATCCATCGATGGAATCCTGAGATATCGCAAGCCCTAGCTCGAGGATCATTTCTCTCCCTAGGTTGATTTGGGTCAATGGCCTCATTTGGATCATTTGATTCAAATGTCAAAATAAAATTATTCCTTTGATCCTTTCCTCTTCCCTAATTAGGTCAAGCCCTTCCTTGATTGAACAACTCCATACCCTTGACCTAGTTTGGGTTCACTTGGGTTCTTTATGGTCCCACAACTCTACAACTCAAATTCCACAAGGATTACATTAAACCCTTTTCTCCATAAGGATCCTTAAGTCTAGTAGGCCCCTTGTCAAGGCATATCCTCTAAACCTAGGCTCAAGTATCCTCTTAGCCCTTCCTGGAGAGCCTACCACCTTGCCTCTCAAGCAAGTAAGTTATTCAATTGAGTCTCTCTTGTGAATAGGCTTTTGGAATCACCCCATGTCTTATCATTGATCCATCTATTCTTGTGATTCCTCTCATACCAAGACTCCTCCCATCAGTGAAATTCCATAAAGAGCAGGCAGCTTTAGCTGAGGTGACAGTGGGTTATCACTCCATTGTTGCCCTTTGACCTAGTTGTTGCTCTATAGGATGCCCTCTTAGGACCCCTGCTAGTTTGAGCGATAACAAACCTCATGTCACATTACTTTGGATTATCATCATCACACATCACATCTTCTATCTCTTGATTGGATTGGTTCGTACAGGTCTGAAATAAGGAGGTTCAAGCTCACACATGTGAAGAGGAGAATTTTTTTTGTGCTTTGACTTTCTGAATTTGGATAGTTTGACCAACCTTTGACTTGGGTTGACTTGGATCATTTTGACTTGAAATTTCATAATTTGTTTCTGTTTTGGAAGGTTGAATTCATTGGGCAGGACAAATATTTCTGAGCAATTTGAGCATCTTTGACCGTAGTAAGGCAACTAGGGTTTCCACGGGTCAAAGGCTGACTTTAACCAAATTTGTATGGGACAAAATTTTGACTATTTTGACTGTACATTGACCAGCAAGGAAGGCCAGATTTGTTGGAAGGTGACCAAACCTATTGGAGCAGCTTTGACCATTGACTTTTAGACTAGTTAGGGCATCTCTCACTATTATTGACTTTGACCAAGATTGCAGACTTTGACTTTGGATTAGATTTGACTTTTGGGCTCATCTGGATTAGATATTGGTTAGTTTTTTTTGGACGGTCAAATATTTGACTTTGACTCTTTGCTGAACATTTGATGACAATCTAATAAAAGAAGAATTTTTTTATTTTCCCCATTGTGGGGTTTTTCGTTGGTCTTTGACCAAATATTGTGTCTCTCTTGTTCTTGGTTGTCTTCTATTGTGCATTGGATTTACTATTCTATCTACAATTGTTTATTGTTACTGGAATATTGAATTTATATTGATAAATTGATTGATGGTTGAAGAAGAATTGAAATAAGTGATTATGTTAAGCATAGAATAATGGAAAATTAACACGGTATCAGAGTTGAAGTGAAGATAAGCCCAAGGAGACAAGAGACAAAAGCAATCACTTGTGAAGGAATCTGATTGTAAAAAGTTTACTTGGTCAAGATGTCTACCTCATACTTCAAGGATGCAGAGAAGTTGAATAACTCATATAATTTTGTTGCTTGGAAGATCAGGTTGGAAGTGACGTTGGATAAGAATGATGTCTTGGAATATGTGGAAGGAAAGGCACCCGTGCCTCTGGTTGTTAGGCCGGGAGTAACTCTGAATGCATTCGTTGCTTTTGCATTAAGAGATAATATGAATATATACAAGGAGAGGGAGACTATTGGATTTCATCTCCCAATGTCTCTTCGTCTTCCAACTTCTTTTATTTTTGTTATTTACAATATGTACATGGATTTCCTAATCCCAAAGATTAGGTGTCAACATTCCACCCCTTCATTTGAAGGGATGTTGGTGAGTCCAAGCATCATTCTGAATCTTTCAAACTTTTCTCTTCCACGCGCTTTAGTGAAGATGTCTGCAATCTGCTCATTTGTGGAACAATGTCGTAGGTGGGTTGTTTTGGCCCCAACATGATGTCGAATCAAATGGTTTTTTGTATTGATGCGCTTCGTTCGATCATGTAACTTTGGGTTCTTGGCCAAATTCATTGCAGAAGTGTTATCAATCAAAAGAGGAGTTGAATGCACTTGTTTCTCCTGCAAATCTTCCAGAATTTTCCTAAGCCACACAATTTCCTTCGTTGCCTCAGTTGTTGCCACATATTTTGCCTCAGTTGTGGAATCTTCTAAAACTAATTGTTTGTGTGACCTCCAGGAGACAACTCCTGATCCAAGACTCATAATATAGCTTGAAGTAGATACCCCAGTTTCTTTATCTCCATCAAAATCTGAATCAGAGTATCCAATCAAGCTAAAGTCATCCACCTGTGTACACTTGAGTTCCCTTAAGAAATTTAGAATTATTTTTGTAGCTGACCAGTAACCCTCACAAGGCTTTTGCATAAACTTGGGAGGATTCCAACAACAAATGAAATGTTTGGTTTGGTAGTAGGCAGGTAGTTGGGACTTCCTATGAGCTAGTTGTACTTTTTTGCATCCTCAAATTCTTTTCATTTAGTGCATGTGAGCTTTAAGTTATGTTACATTGGAGTAGTCAAAGGATTGCACTCAACCATGCCAAACCTGTTCAACAAATCTACAATGTACTTCTTCTGAGAGAGGAGTATAAACTTCAAATGTTCGGTGACTTCAATACCAAGATATTAGCAAACATAGCCCAAATCTATCATTTCAAAACCTTTCATCAATTCTTTCTTTATAGATGCAATGCAGCTCTCATTATTCCCTGTCATCAAAAGATCATCTACATACACCACAAGATATACAACTGTTTTTCCAACTTTCTTGACAAACAAAGTTGCTTCATCAAGATCATAATATTTGAAATTGAGTTTCAGAAGATGCTCAGTCAATTTCTCGTATTGAGATCGTGGTGCTTGCTTGAGGCCATACAAGGATTTTACAAGCTTGCATACTTTGTGTTCCTGACCCTTCACAACAAATCCTTCTAGTTGGGACATCAAAACATTCTCTTTCAGATCTCCATTCAAGAAAGCAGTTTTTACATTCATTTGATGGACTTTCCAACCATTCTGAGCTGCCAAGGCAAAGAGTGTCCGGATGGTAGCTCATTTTGCTGTGGGGGCAAAAGTCTCCTCATAGTCGACCCCTTCCTTCTCTGCAAAACTTTTTCCCACAAGCTTGATATATGCTTGTCAAATGAGCCATCTGCTTTATACTTGTTCTTGAAGACCCACATGCAGCCTATTAGTTTGGTTCCCAATGGACGATCAACCAGCTTCCAGGGGCCATTCTTTATCAAAGCATCATATTCTTTCTTCGTCGCTTCTTTCCATTCATCATGAGAAGCGGCTTCTTTGAAGGAAGTTGGTTCGAAATCTGTAGACAATTTCAATTTGCAATCATAAGAAACATCCATATCAATCGATGAATCAGGATTGTCTACATCACATACATTTTGTCTGGTTGAGCTTTTTGTACCTGTCTTTCCAACCTCATCAAGACAAACACTTTCAAGTGTCTTTGTCAGCCATTTTGAAGGACCTTTTTGAGGTAGCCCAAGCTGCTCAGTTGACCGAGATGGGGCTGAATCAAGATTTAGTCTCCCAATTCTGTCAATCACATCACTCAAAGAATCATTAGTGGTTGGAGCTTCATGCGGGGGAGAGAGTGCTTCAGAAGAAGATTTCACAAATTGATCCAGTATTAGGAATCCCCACTTCAAGATGTTGAATCTCATTATCAAACTCTTTAAAAGACTTTGCATGTATGAATCTATCCAAGCGATCAAGTTGTCGCTCAACAACATTGCCAGTCTTGGAAGATTCAAGAAATATCACATATTTAGATATTATAAACTCTTTATTCACTTCATTATAGAGACAGTATGCTTTGGAGGTATTTGAGTACCCGAAGAAGATACACTTGTGACTCCTTGCATCGAGTTTGTTTCTCGATTCCTTGGGTATCAAGGGATAACAGGTGGAACCAAAAACCCTGAGATGCCTCACCGAAGGAATATGGTCATACCACATTTCATAGGGAGTCTTGTTTTTTATAGCATTAGATGGACATATATTCTTAATATACACAGCCCATAGAACTGCATCAGCCCAAAACAACAGCTTAACATTCTTGAAAACATCATGGAACGTACCATATTTAAGAATGTCTTGTTCATTCTTTCAGCTACTTCGTTATGTTGGGGATTATAAGGCATGGTTGTTTGATGTTTGATCCCATGTTGGCGAAGATAGTTTTCAAATTCATTTGAAATGTATTATTTTCCATTGTCAGTACGGATAGAGCCAATATGAGATTGTGTATCATTTTCAATGCATGTATGAAAGTTCTTGAATGTTTCGAAAGCTTCAGATTTGTTCTTCAATAAATAAACCCAACACATTCAGGTGTAGTCATCAATAAATGTCATCATATATTTATTACCATTTGCAAAAGGAACAGGCAATGGGCCACATAAATCAGAATGAATGAGTTCAAGTTTTCAATGTGCTCTGGAATGAGAATCATGAAAAGACTGTTTGTTGTGCTTTCCTAAGATAAGAGCATTACATTGCTTAAGTTTCCTAGGAATTGTAGGCAAACCAGTAATACCATTTTTCTTCAACAAACTGAGGTTGTCATAA
The DNA here is from genome assembly GCA_034641835.2 of Pinus albicaulis. NCBI lineage: Eukaryota > Viridiplantae > Streptophyta > Pinopsida > Pinales > Pinaceae > Pinus > Pinus albicaulis. The sequence goes on from CM076574.1 coordinate 1,109,216,657, forward strand.
TTCAAGTGTCCAAATCTAGCATGCCATAAAAGACTTGATGGAAATGTACCTTCATCATAGTGAGAACTGTATGAAAATTTATGTGCACGAGCAGAGGTTCCTTGCAGCTTTTAAAGTCTTTCTTCCTCTATCCCAATCATGACAAGTGAGTGATTTGATGCTTTGTTGACCTCAACTTTGCCATCAAATATGTGAATGGAGTGTCCTTGTTGGCAAATGTGAACCACAGACAGCAAGTGCAAGTTTCTCCTCAACTCCGAGAGGTATAAAACATCATGTAGAAGAAAGTCTGGAAGACCCAGCAACTTGATCCCGACGGTGCCAAGCCCTAATGGCTTGAGTTTTGATTTGTCTGCAAAGCATATTGCTCCAACATTATAAGTGAATTCTTCAAAGAAATCTCTCTTAAAAGTCATGTGGCAAGTTGCTCCTGAATCAAGCAACCAATCATCTTTCCATGAAGCAAGTGAAGCATTGAATAAGTCTTCAGTTACTCCAATGTTGCAATGTGGCACAACATAATGAGTGGACACGAATGCTTTACCTTTCCCCTTGTCAGTTGTTTTACCTTTTCCTTCATTTTTTTCCTGCTCAATTATGTCCCAAGGCAACTTAAATCTAGATGCATCATGTCCATATCTATTCCATCATATGCAATGAAGATCATATCTATTCCATCATATGCATCATGTCTACCTCTAAAATTCTTCCTTCCTCTTCCTCTTCGACCACCTCTTCCTCTAGAAGAATATTGTGCATGATTCTTCTCCTTTTGTGCAAAGCACAGAGATTCTTTAGTGGACTGAGTTGTCTTCTTCCCAAAAGCCTTCTCTCTCTCAGCAAACTTCTTCTGAAGGGAGTCAAAGGTGATCTCTTTAAGGTTGCCATTTGATTGCAATGACTCAAGATAATGTGAATAGTGTTGGTCAAGTTGTCATTGATGTCAATATTCTATTGTTGGAGATGACAAATATCCTTGTGATGCATGAATATCCCTTCTGTGATGTTTCTCTAATCTCATTGAAGGCTCTCTTTAAGCATACCCTAAGGGAGAAAACCTTAAGCCCCTTCTGATGCAAACCCTAGCTATATTTATGTCCCTATATATATATGATGATGATTATCCCTAAATTGTTGATACATGATCTAAAGATGGATGAAGAAGTCCTTGCCATGAAACCATCCTAGGCACATGTATGCATAATAATGAAAAACTCTAACCTGGTGAAGTGATATTTCTTAGCTACATGAAACCTTAAATGGTTTTGCCCTAGAATGATGCAATATATGAATGAATCAAGCCCTAAATGCCCATGATGCCTTTGAATATGCCCTAATCCTAATAAATGAAGAACACATGCCATAAACTTGAAGGCCTAAGGAGCCCTAGCATGGAAGTTTCCTTAACAAGACAATGGAAAAAGATATGCAAAATTAAGCTCTAACATTGTCCAAAACATAATGATAAAATCCTAAAGGATGCCATGGTTAAAACAGCAATGACAGTTTCACAAATATAATTTTATTGGTGGTAAAAAGACCCTAATTGAATATGGAACTAGCATAAGCTTGTAGAGGACATTTTCCTCTTTCCAACGAGCCCTTGCTTATCTTCTAACTCCTCTTAGATTGAGAGAAAACGATTTTACAAGTTGAAATAATACATTTTTTATGCTAGCCGACATGAGCAAGTCAGCCTCTCCTCCAAAAGACATGCCTCTTCGTTTATGGTCAAAACTTGTATATATAGAAGGTCGAATTCTTCATTCTAAGTGATCATCTTGGTGAAGAAGATACATACAGAGGCAAAGAAGAAGACAAGAGACCGAGGAGAAGACAAGAAGAATTATATTGGGCTATTTTCCTTGTTTGGTTTATCATTCAAGCTACAGACCTCGGACTAGAATAGTGATACGCACATCTGATTGTGGTAGCTCGAATACTTTTGTGGAGAGACTAATGTCCTATGGAGGGACACTTCCAAGGACCTGTGGTAGCTCATTTGCAATATTAAAATATTTCTCAAGCTCGGACCTTCACCCCAATTCCTGTGATCAGTTTCTATTAATTTTGGACAACTAGGTCCAAACTCCATGATGCGATGCTCAGATGACAATGCCAATATTTTTATTGGGTTCCTCTTTTGGAGAGGTGCAAGATCGATCTAAATATCATCTTGATCGGATGAGCAGAACATGTATTTCGAATTTATACCACATGTGCAAGGTCGATCTGTTTTATCCCACATGCATAAGAGATTTGTCACACACCCCAAAGACGCCTATATATTGGAGAGACTTGGAGTTCATTATACACACAATGTGTGGAGGCATTTTCTTCTCTCTTGATGGCAATCGAGCTGCATTCTTGGTGTTGTGTCTTTGTGGAGTATTCTTGTCTGGGTTGTCTTGGGGTTGTGTGACATATGTGGGTAGCTGACCTTATGAAGACTTTGTTGGTTGAAGCATCCTGCTGATCACCATAACGCCACCATTCTTTATCTTCGTTTTTGGCTTGTCTTCCATCGATATATTGGTATGTTCTATCTGCATCTTACTTTCATTGTGCCCTAGAAGGTCAAAGTATATTTGCATCTAAGCATAGAAAATCTTCAGAATTTAACATGGTATCAGAGCTAAGGAGAAGACAAAGCCCATAAGGGAGATAAGGATTGTTTTCAGTGGTAGGCCGCAAACCATACCACCACAGCAAGTGATACCGTGGGCAGTTTTGTGCCCTAAGCTTCAGTGTGGAAGAGCCAACAAGCGCAGCATGGATTTTCTAAGTGATGTAGGGAACAGCGTGAGAAAAAAAAGGAGGACTACTGTAAGAGCCTTGGAGGAGACTATAACAGTGTGCTTACATCCCTTGGCAAGAGAGCAGCAGCATCATGTTGCAGATGTTCTCTTGATGGTGACTAGTTGATGAAGTTTGTTAGCAGCACAAGAGAAGAACACGCAATAGGGCAAAGAGGAGGAGAATACTTATGTTTTGCCCACCACTCAGAAGGCACCTAAGTGAAGGAAAAAAGGCTAGGTTTGTAGCCTTTTCGTGACTGTTTTGAGGGCTAGACAACCATACAGGAGGGCTGAGTTGTGTAAGGGAAATCTGCTATGTTTTGTCATACTTTTGTGTGTGGATAATTCTACGTAGGAGGGTTGCATTCTATACAGATTTCTGAAGGAGAGCCGCAGCCCTAATTGACGTCTGTTAGGAAGAAAAGAGTGCTAGAAATAGCCCAAATCTTCAGCATATATGAGCAGCCCTGCAAGTGATGAAACCCACAGATATTAGAAGGATTTCTGAGCAAGAGTTTAAGGCTGGAATGGAATGGTAACTAGCCCTAACCAGGCCGAGATCAACAGCAAAGGAGCAGACCAAACAGCAAGCAAATAAGGTATGTTTGAATAAGGTTTTTGTGCTATTTATGTGTGATGAATCTCTGTAACGGGTTGCAGAAAGGAGGTTGTTATAGCAGCAGTATAGGATGTCAGTTTGGAAGACGTGAGGACTTGGAGAAGCGCTTCTCTCTAGGCCACAGTTACCTAGTCTCATGTGCAACCAAAACAGGGGTATCTTCCATGGTTTTGAAGTTTTTGTATGTTGATATTGGTACAAATTTGTTTTATGGTGTGTTGAGGAGAGGCCTCAAGCCCTAGATCAGTTATTAGGTACCTTGAAGTGGACAACAAGTGAAGAAACCTACGGGAGGAAAATACACACGTTGGGAGCAGTGGGTTAGGGTTGCTGGTGTGCCCTAACCAGTCTTCTAGAAGAACAGAAATAGAGGTCAAGTTGGCAACAACAGGTTGTTGTAGATGACTCCTAGTTGATGGATAGATGTTTGATGATGTTTTGGGCATACTCTCGGGTGGCACTTCTCTACTGTAAGCCGCAGATTGCTACAGGAAGGTAGCATGAAACTATAGGAGACAGCCAGAGTTTTTTTTTTTAGTGGCTGAAATACAAATAAAACTCAGACTAGCTCAGGATATTCAGTGAATTTCTCCCTATCTCAGAATAGCCTAAAGAGACCTGCTTAATTGTAATCTACTTCAAACTCTGTAGATATGACTAGCGGCAGATGACTCTCTATAGTTTATTCTCTGCTTAAAATAAACTTGATAACTGGGCATTTTGGGGCTATTTGACAAAGCAGTTGAAGGTAGGTGCCTTCGTGGAAGTGGTATGTGAAAACTCTTGTGAGCAAACATTTGAAGATTTGTCATCAATCGATTCATCCGTTTTATATCTGAAAACTCGACTCCATAATTGAGGGCTATCCCCGCCAAGACATCCATCTTTGAAACTGAGTTGTTTTGCACAAATTTTAACTTAGAAACAGAGATCGGGTTGGAAGAATTTCGTGGCATAAGCTGTGGGAAAGGTTGCATGCATTTCCAGGCTACAGTATGCTCAAATTTTCGGGGTCACTCCTGTAGCAATCAACAAGACATTCGGGATAGTGGCAGAGAAATAAGCATCACAGCATCATTTCTGGAGAAGTTTTTTTCGAAGATTCAAGTTGCATTAACCGAAGTCTCTCATAGACAATTGTTGAGCGTATTTCCTCACAGTGGATCATCTCTGGGTGTGCTTAAGTCTGTCGTTCTACCATCATAGGACGAGTTTAGTCATACCTTGTTATCATAATATTGTCTTGTGCATGTGGTTGAGTTTATTCATCAGAAGGGGGCGATGTCTGGAGCATATATTGAGGAAGTTGTTTTTGAGATATTCTGAGCCCTAGGTAGGGCTCCTTCTAAGCATACACAACTTTGTCCTGGAGTCTGATATATTCTCTATGATAGGGTCACAGAGCCTCAATAAAATTGCACTTTAACTCTGTGGTATTGTTTGATCCAAGAGAAAGGCAGATTCTTTGAAGTTGTTTTGGGAAAGTCTGTCCTTGAATGTTGAATAGGAGAAAGTGATCACTGTGTTGAAACCCTTGTTCGAATCCCGTGATCAATGATGTTGAAGCAGCTCTATTGTTGGATATCACCAAATTAAAATCAGAAATCACCTCACTTAAGGCTTAATCATGTGAAGCTACGAGAATGAAGGAAGAAATGGAGAACCATCTAGCAAAGAAGGATGAAGTATGCAAGATGATGAAAGAAGAAATTTATCTTCTGAACAAGAGTCTAAAAAGCTCTCCAACCCTAGATGACATCCTAAGTCATCAAAGATCTGCTCTTGATAAATCAGGTCTTGGTTATGCAGGTGAACCCTCAAACAAAAATGATGCAAACCCTAATGCTTCAAACAAGGATATGGAGAAGCATGGAAGAAATATTGATGCCCCCAGTTCCAGCAAAAGCAAAGAGAAGAGTCAAGATGACAATGGAAGAAACCCTACTCCAAGAAGATATGCAGATGGTATCAAGAATACAAGAGACAATAAATCTCATCGAAGGATCCCAAGACAAAATGACTTCAGAATTACATCAAGACAATCTCCATCCTCCAAGTACCAAAGTATATTTTTTGGTTATTGTTATTCTTGTACAAATTTTGGGCACATGGAAAAGCATTGTAGGGCAAACCACAAGAACAAATATAATGGTCCCCATCAGTCTCCTCGAAGCAGCTTTGCAAGAAGAAATCATGCATCGTCATTTATGAACAGAATGGAATGCTTCAAATGTCATAACATTGGACATTTGGCTTGTGATTGTAACTTGACTTGGGTCCCCAAACAAGCTAAACACGTGACTACAAAGCAAGAAAAGAAAGTTACACAAGTATGGAGAAAGAAGCAAATAGGATCAGAAAGCCTCTTGAACACTCAAAGCATAAAATCATGTTGTTGATCTGATGAATACATCTTTGGCATATATATTCCAAGTCTTGATGATGAAAGTCTACCAAAAAGGAGATCATGCATGCTATTAGGAGGAGCTTGAAATTCTTGATTATTCTTGCAGAAGCTATCCGAGAAGAGCCCTATGAAACCCTTGATGAGTCACACATGGACAATCTTAATAGATCATCTCTCGAGAGTAACTCCATTGAAGAATATCATGATATTGTGAAGATGTCTTCCATTGGATCACAAGGCAGCAATCTTTCTTGTTTTTAGCAAAAAGAAGAACTAGAAGGAGCACCATGATAGGGGGAGCAACATATCTATCATCAAGAACTATCATTGATGAAGAAAATACAATGGAGCAGCATGTCAAGAAGGAGCTTGATAGGGGGAGTACTTGGGCACCCCATTTGCCATTGATGTCAAAGGGGAAGAAATTGTTGAAAGGGCAAGAATATTGCCATCAATGACAAAGGGGGAGATTGTTGGTCAAGTTGTCATTGATGTCAATATTCCATTGTTGGAGATGGAAAATATCCTTGTGATGCATTAATATCCCTTTTGTGATGTTGCCCTAACTTCATTGAAGACTCTCTTTAAGCATACCCTAAGGGAGAAAACCCTAAGCCCTTTCTGATGCAAACCCTAGCTATATTTATATCCCTATCTATATGATGAGAAGCCCCAAATTGTTGATACATAATCTAATAATGGATGAAGAAGACCTTACCATGAAACCCTCCTAGGCACACGTATGCATAATAATGTCAAACTTTAACCCTATGAAGTGATATTTCTTAGCTACATGAAACCTTAGATGGTTTGCCCAAGAATGATGCAATATATGAATGAATGAAGCCCTAGATGCCCATGATGCCTTTGAAGATGTCCTAATCCTAAAAAATGAAGAACACGGGTCATAAACTTGAAGGCCTAAGAAGGAGCCGTAGCATGGAAGTTTCATTAACAAGACAATGGATAAAACAATGCAAATTAAGCTTTAAGATTGTCCAAAACATTATGATAAAATCCTAAAGGTTGCTATGGTTAAAATAGTAATGATAGTTTCACAAATATAATTTTATTGATGGTAAAAAGACCCTAATTGAAGATGGAAATGGCATAGGTTTGTAGAGGACATTTTCCTCTTTCCAATGGGCCCTTACTTGTCTTCTAACTCCTCTTAAATTGAGAGAAAATGATTTTACAAGTTGAAATAATACATTTTTTATGTTAGCTGACATGACCATGTCGACCTCTCCTACAAAAGACATGTCTCTTCATTTATTTTCAAAACTTGTATATATAGAAGGTCGAATTCTTCATTCTAGACCATCATCTCTGTGAAGAACATACATACAAAGGCACAGAAGAAGACATGAGGCCGATTAAAATACAAGAAGAATTATATTGGGTTATTTTTCTTGTTTGGGTTATCATTCAAGCTACAGACCTCAGTTTAGAACAGTAATAAGCACACCTGCCTGTGGTAGCTCGGATACTTTTGTGGAGAGACTAAAGTCTTGTTTAGGGACACTTCTAAGCACTTGTGGTAGCTCATTTGCAATATCAAAATATTTCTCAAGCTCGGACCTTAACCCCAATTCCTGTGATCAGTTTCCTGTTGAGGAGCTTGGATTTGTTGCCATTTCAGAGACTCGGACCTGTAGCTTTCTATTACAGCTCAGATCTATGTCTGTGGACAGCTACCTGTAAGAGACTTCATACTGTTAGAATTGTGATAACCTCGGTCCTTACTTGTGACTTCAGACCTGTAATAATCCTTTTGGAGGGTAAACAAAACACAGAACTGTGGCAGAATCATACTTTGGACCTGTGGGTCGTGAACTTGTAGGCAGTGACACTTGGAGTTTGTCTAGCTCAGTGAAGCTCAGTGCTATAACCTCATAACTGTAGTAGCTTACCATTGCAGTGAACAAGGGCTCAGACCTGTAATAGCCTACAAAAGCTCTGACTACAAGGAATTATATATATATATATATATATATATATATATACCTCGGACTGCATTACAAACTCGTGGAACAGTCACATAAGATAACTATGTGACAGCTTGAAGACTCGGACCTGTGATAAACTTGTGGACAGTCATCCCTAAAGACTTAAACCTTTTGTAGCTCGGAACACTGTTTGTGAGGCTCAGTTTGACAGTGATCCTGTGGAGCTCATCCCTTGGACCAGCATTTGGATTATTCACCTGTGGGAAAAGTCAACTGTAGGAGCTTGGAACAGTTCAGGTATGTAATACTTCAACCTGTGCACACTCAAGAAAAGTGAAGAACTCGTGGGCCTTCAACAGTGATGAATTTGGAGGTGTAAAGGACCTGTGGCCTAGTAAAGAAATTAAAGGCTTGAACAGTGATAAACTTGGGTTTGAACAAGGTTGAAGTATTCTTAAAGGAGCATTGTTTTTGAAGATCTTGGAGCAACATTTGAAGATCTCTATGAGCAGTCCTATAGCAACACCTTGAAGCATAATTTGAGACTTGTTGGATGTTAAAATTGGCAACTAGGGCCAAACTCCACCAGCTCGGATGATGGAGATGATATTTTCATTGGATTCCTCTTTTCGAGAGGTGCAAGATTGATCTAAAGATCATCTTGTTTGGACAAGCAGAAGTGTGATTTTGAATTTATTATTCACACATGCACAAATTGTAAAGGTAAACCAGATACAAATGTAAGCTCATGAAGCCCAACAGTTGTGTCTCCATACCCTCAATGAATTGTATAAATAACAGTGACCTTCACCTCATTTGGATATCACCCGCTCATGACACATTTCACTCTCTCCTCTCCTCATTGGTCGGTACAGCTTGGAGCAGCTCTCTACCTCACACGTGTTAAAACAAGAGGAAAAAATTTCAGGGCAGATTGCAGGACGAATTTCAGGAAATCAAGCCAGCGTTGACCGAGGGTCAACTCACCTCCTTTGACTGCGTTTTCTTGGCAGAAATTCTGATTTCAGGAGGCCTCACTTATTGGCAGAGGTTTTGAGGCATTTGGAGCAGTTTGACCATCGTTGACTTCAGGTTTGACAACAAATTTTACAGCAGCATTGACTAGGTTTGACATGACTGTTTGGGGTTGAATTTGACCCTCTTGGAAGGCTAAATTGGACCCTTTATACTTTTCCTATTGAGAAATCAATAGCCATGATCTAATCTTTAATCAACGTCTAAGATTAAAACAGATTTGATCATTGTCACTTAGAAGCTTCTCACCCACATATAAACTAATTCACTTTAATTATTTTAATTCCCTAAGTTTTAACTTCAGCTCCATTAAAAATAATTAATTATTTGAATAACTTTCACTCCGGGAGGAATTTCTCCAAACAATTTCTGGGTCTTGGAGATCTCATGTGTTCTAGCCCCTCCACAAAATTTCGGAGCTAGAGGACATCCAATGCGACTCAAAAATCAACACTCCCTCTTAGCAAGGAATGTGCTCTAGCAATACTTCTCACCAGAAGCATCACCCTGATCCACGACATCAGTCCTTTGCGCTGCTGATGCTTGGCCTACTACCCCTCATCCACTGCGCTACTGCAATCTGTAATGCTGCCCATGACTCTGCCACTGTTACTGCTACCTTTCTACTGTAGCTCCCTCTCAAAATGTTGCATTGTACTGCCCATAGCACTGCCACTGCTAACTGTTGCACTGCAACTCAGTTGCTGAGAGTTAAGCGACTGAAAGACATCCCAAATCCTGACATACTAGTCAGTCTAGATGCACCTTGATGCTAAAGCTTCCTCTGCTTCTAATTTGTGTTGACACTTCGATGTTACTCTGTTGTTGCTACTTTGTACTGCATAAGCACTGCGCTGTTGTTGCTACGTTGTTGTTGCCTCTGCTCTGCGCTGCTTCAGACTTTTGCGCTCTAGCTCTGCCACTGTAGCTCTATCATCCCTCGCACCTACGGACTACTGCCATTCTGCTCTTGTCATTTAAGGGCTCCCGTAGCCGTATGTGATCCAAGAGTTTGGGCACCTAAAGGATCCTGCCCTTGCACTATAGCTTCAATCTACATCTCCATATCGCCCCATTTCTTAGGTGCATGAGCACTCATGGCGCATCCATCGTCATCCTCCTCATTAGCCTGAATTGGAGCAGCCTTCGAGTCAGATTCTTCTTTGCTCTTCTTCTTCAAAGGGCACTACGTGGCGAAATATCCCATTTCCCCACATCTGAAGCATCTGACCTTCGAGAGGTTCTTCTTCTTCCTCCTTTGTTTCCCTTGTTGTCCCTTAGATGCGAGAGCTGCATCTTCCTCCTCCTTCTTAACTTTTATCCCTTTAGCGTTGTTTCTTGCCTTGATCCACTGTCTGATCTCTTCCTGTCGAAGAGCTACCCACATCTCCTCCCATCTTGGAAGAGCAACCCTACCCAAAATGGTTTGGACAAAGGTTTCCCAGTCTTCAATGACTGCATTCAAGGCAGTCCTGACCATAAATCCAACATCTGGTGTAGCCCCTACAGAAGATAGTTGATCTCAGATTACTTGTAATCTAATAAGCAAGGGATCGATCGCTTCTCCCTTCTATATCTGAAACAATCTCAATTGGTTCTCAAGCAACATCTTCCGCTGGACAGAAGATCCCTCGTACAATGTGGTCAAGGCCTCCCACATTTCCCTTGTTGTGTTCTTCTTAGCAATATGTGGGATCACACGATCCTTGACTCTGTCCATGATCATGCATTTTTCTTTTGCTTGAGCCTCCTCATACTTCTTGAGAGGATCGCATCAACCGAAACAACAATCGCGTTCAAGGCATGATCCTTGATGTGATGTTCATCTAAAACTACCAGGATCCTGGCCTTCCAGATGACAAAGTTGGATGCTCCATCAAACCTGTTATGATCCCTCAGTCCATTCACGGCCATCTTTGCTCAACTAAGTGTCAAACAAGTTCCTTTCTCCCTCTTCCGTTGTTGCCCCAGCAAAACTCAGATTTTGGATTTCTTTGGCACTAGAAATCCTTTAAGGAACAAGCTCCCTCTGAAATTTGATTTCCTTCATGGAAATCATGCTACCAACAAATGTCGAAGCACTCCTCTATGATCTCTCTTTGTTGTTGCTCAGCACTGGATCTAGATTTCTTGGCAAGAAATCTTATGAGAAACCGATTCCCTCTACTTTGCTTTTGCCCCACTAGACGTTGTTTTTCACCAGCAGAATCAGTGCCCAACCAACAACTTCAAATAAAATCACCATATTGCAACTCCGGCAACGGCCTGGAAATGGATTCTTTGCATGTTATCTTGTAAAATCTGCACTGCACCTCCAGCAAGAGCACCCGGAAAAATGAGACTCGATCGCCTCTACGTTGTCCCAGCAACCACTGCGCTACCTTCTACAGCTACAACGTTGTCAAAATTCTACTGCAGTATCATGGTTTACTTCTCCTACTTGATTTAAATTATACAAGTTATTTCCAGAAATTAGATTCAGAAAACACCGAAGTAAACACAACTAACAGTCTACACATGCATATCATTTATTGAATACTACGCTCATTCAACAAAGTAACACAGATTTTTGGACATAAGTCCCCAGAAAAACCCAAAGCGGGAAAACCCAACAGAGAATAAAAGAAATTTGCAGCTAACCTGTTGTTCTAAGAACAAATATCTGACTGATCCACACCCTCAAACGGGATTTACAATATTCAACCCGAATCTAGCCCTAGAAACCCCAACGTTGCCCCTGAAGCCCCAGCGTCAGCTCTGAGTGCCACTGCGCTGCCCAGAGAGGGATTGTATAACCCCGAGGGTGACGCAGGCCTTACGCTGGCCCTGGAGGCCCTTCTGCATAAATATGAAGCCCTCTAGAGCCTCTGCAATGTCCTGCGTAGCGGTTGTGCAGCTGCTACTTAGCTGCTGCTGCTACTCCCTGCTTCTCTACGTTGTCCTTGTTTGCTGCTCCTTTGCCTCTTACTGACTCTTGGCTCCAGGATCAGATCATCCCCTCAGCCAATACTACCCCTCGCTGCAGAAAATTCCTTCAGAAATTCTTAGCAAACCCTGCCCTAGAATTCCATATCTATTTCTCAACTCTGCCTCTGTGTGTGTGTCACCAACTGCCCTCAAGCCTTTCTCTTACACTTTTTCATTCATCTCATCAATGGCCGATATTAAAACATTCATCAACGGCTGAGATTAAAAGACTTCTTGATCTATGTCTTTTAGAACATTTCAGCACATGTGTTGATTAATTCACTTTAATTATTTAATTTTCCTAAGTTTAGACTTAGGAAATATATTAAAATAATTAATTATTTGAATAACTTGAACACCAACTGAAATTTCTCGAAACACTTTCTGGGTTTTGGTGTTCAAGTGTGTCCTAGCCCCTCCACAAAATTTCAGGGCTAGAGCACACCCGATGCTACACCAACTATACAAAATCTCAACACTCCCTCTTAGCACAGAGTGTGCTCTAACAATGCATTCACACCATGCACTACAAGATCTTGAAGTTCGATTTTGTGTTGTTGATGCTTGGCCTGCTGCCCTCCATCTACCGCATTGTTTCCCATGTCACTTCCACTGACACTGCCACATACGTACTGCAGCTCCCTCACAAGTTGTTGCATCATATTGCCCATAGCACTGTCACAATTAATTGTTGCACTGCAACTCAGTTGCTGAGAAGTAAGCAACTGAAGGGCTCCTTCCCAACTGTTTGACAAATAAGTTAGGTTGCCTTCCATCACCGAAGCTCCCAGGATGCTGATTTATGTTGTCCTCCTAGAGGCACTGTTATGCTGCAACACTGCACTGCATGAGCCCAGCCTCTCTGCGTTGTTGAATTCCCATCAGCCCCTCCACGTTGTTGTTGCCTCTGCATTATGATGTTCCCTCTTCAGCTCTTCAGCTCTCCCTTCTGCTTCATTATGACCTTCCGCAACCATCTCTCGACTCATCCCACTACCGTCTTAAGGCTCCCATAGCTCGTATGTGATCCAAGAGTAGCGCTGAATCAAGGATCCCGCCAATGTCTGTAGATGCTCTACAGATCCATGTCACCCCACCTCTTCTCTCGAGGTGCATGAGCACTCATGGTTGCATCATCACCAAAGCCATCATCCTTTGCTGCTGCTACCTTGGAATCAGAAGATCCTTTGTCCTTCTTCTTAGGACAAGTGTTGGCGAAGTGTCCAAGATCGCCACAGTAGAAAGGTCTCTCTTCTTCTTCCCTTGTTGCTTCCTTTCCTTTGATGCAAGGGCTGCATCATCCTCCTCTTCTTACTCTGGCCGATCCGCTTCCACCACTGATATTCTACTTCTTGGTGATCCTCCTGATCTCCTCTTGGCGGAGGATAGCCCACATATCTGCCCATGATGGTAACGTTGCCCTTCCCAGAATGCTCTGGACAAACATTTCCCATTCTTTTGAGACTGCATTTAGGGTCGTCCTCACTAGGAGCCCTTCATCCGGAGTTGCCCCCATGCCAATCAGCTGATCTCGGATAGCTTGAAGCCTGAAGAGGAATGGATCTATCTCTTCACCCTTCATCATTTGGAACAACCATATCTGGTTCACCAGAAGCATTCTTCGTTGGACAAAGCCCCTTGGTACATCGTGTCCAAGGCTACCCACATCTCATTTGTTGTATTCTTTCCAACAATATGAGGCATAACGTGGTCCTTGACTCCGTCTATGATCAAACGCTTAGTCCGTGCTTGATTTTCTTCATACTTCTTTAGAAGATCTACATCAGTTGGTATAGCTAGAACTTTCTCTGCATGACCTTTGAGACCATACTCATCCTAAGTTGACAAGATTCTGGCCCTCCAGATAACATAGTTGGCCATGTCGTCCAACCTATCCTGATCTCTCAGTCCATATCGCGCCATCTAGCTCAGATCTGACAGAAACAGTACTCTTTTCCCTCTTTTTGTGGCTACAGAAACTTTGGATTTGGGTTTCTTGGTGACTTAGAAACCCTCTAGTAACTGCTTCTTCTGAAAATTGATTTCCTTCCTGGAAATCTTCCACCCAAACACTGTCATACAAAACTCTCTGATCCTCCTAATCGAATCTCAGATCTGTTTGGCTCAAATCTGCTGAGTAACTGTCTTCCTCCCACTCTTTGTTGACTTAGCTAGGCACAATTTTGCACCTACAGAATCTCCACCACACCAACATTACTAAAGATCTGAAGCACCGGTGAACATCTAAAGCACTGCTTCCGAATCTTGGAAAAACTTTTATGCAACAGAAGAAATGACTGGACTGCGTCTCACTAACTGTCCAAGTGTAGCCTCAGCGTTGTTCAGAAGTGGACTGCGTAACCCCAGACTGGCTGGCACAGTCCTAACGGTGGCTTGGGAAGGCTCTGCATAAGCCTGATGGCCTTCTGCAACTACAACATTGTCCTTTCCTAGATCTGTGTTCTCCTGTTGTCAAGTTGCCCTTTCCGGATATGCTGCTTCTGTTGCCACCCTGCAGCAAAAATATTCTTCAACTGATTGCTGGAGATTCAGCTTAATCTGTGATCGCTTTGATACCATGTGAAAATTCTACTGCAGTATCATGGTTTACTTCTAGTTTATTTAAATTATACAAGTTTTTCTAGAAATTAGATTTAGGAAACACTGAAGTAAACACAACTAACAGTCTACACATGATCAGTAACTGAATACTACGCTCATTCAACAAAGTGACACATGGATTTTTGGACATAAGTCACCGGAAAAACCCAAAGCAGGAAGACCAGTGTAGCAGATATGAGGGCTTATTTTATTAAGTAGATTTTGAGTACAGTAAATTTGGGTTCCAGATCTGGAAAACTCGACAAAGAATAAAAGAAATTTGAAGCTAACCTGTTGTTCTAAGACCAAATATCTTACTTATCTACACCCTCAAACAGGATTTACAAGACTCAGCCTGGATCTGGCCGTAGAAGCCCTAGCGCTGCCCCTGAAGCCCCAGCGTTAGCCCTGCTAGGCTTTGAGGGCCACTGCGCTGCCCAGAGAGAGACTGCGTAACTCCAGAGAGGGTGACGCAGGCCTTACACTGGCCCTGGAGGCCCTTCTGCGTAAATCTGAAGCCCTCTAGAGCCTCTGCGTTGTCCTACATAGCACCTGCGTAGCACCTACGCAGCTGTTGCGTAGGTACTGTTGCTGCTCTCTGCGTGGTCCTTGTTTGCTGCTCCTCTGCCTCTCGAGTCTTGCGGACTCTTGGCTCCGGGATCAAATCATCCCCTCAGCCAATAATACCCCTCACTACAGAAAATTCCTCTGGAAATTCTTAGCAAAGCCTGCCCTAGAATTCCAAATTTATTTCTCAGCTTTGCCTCTCTGTGTGTGTCACCAATTGACCCTCAAGCCTTTCTCTTATACTTTTTCATTCATCTCATCAATGGTTAAAACATTCATCAACGGCGGAGATTAAAAGATTGCTTGATCCGTGTCTTTTAGAACATTTTCGCACATGTGTTAATTAATTCACTTTAATTGTTTAATTTTCCTCCAATGTAAGCAATGAAACGACTCCTTGCTTTATTTACGATGCGGTACTTACTCTAAAAACTGGTTCATTTTCCACCTCACGATTTATTAGATGGGAAGGAAGGCAAATACTATGTTACCCAGGAGGGCAGGCCAGTACTTACCTCCCTTACCGGCTTCAGAACCTACCTTTTTCATATCTTTCCTAACCTGCTCCTTTCTTTTTGACCGATGGGAAGTTGAACAAAACAGAAAATGCATAAAGCTTTTTGGTCTCTGAGGAATGGCTGTAGGGATCAATAGATTTGGACAGCCCCACAAAGGCTTCAGAGTAGCATGCGGGGACACGGGACTGGGGGGTGACCACGGTATGGTCTTACATAACTTATGACCTGAAGAAGCTATTCCACTCTAAAGGGCTACTCTACCGTGGCATCTTAGATAGGACCCTCCTTCCCCCAAGGCCATCCTGAGACTAAAAGAAGTTTAGACTTAGGAAATACATTAAAATAATTAATTATTTGAATAACTTGAACACCAACTAAAATTTCTCGAAACACTTTATGGGTTTTGGAGTTCAAGTGTGTCCTAGCCCCTCCACAAAATTTCAGGGCTAGAGCACACCCGATGCTACACCAACTATACAAAATCTCAACAAGTGTCACCCTAGCAGGCTGACGCAGGCTCTGCGTGAACCTTCCCAGGTGACTGTGTCACCCTTCCTCTGCCTCTCTGGTTCAGAAATGTGTGGTCTCTCACGACAGTTGCTTTCCTGCAGTAGATTTTCCTCTGTCCTTTCCTAATGGCTTTAGTCCTCCTTGATCTGCAATTGCTCTGATACCATATGAAAATTTCTAAACTTAACAAACATAAATCCTACTACAGTTAACTGATTTGCATTACCTACTTGTATTTTCCATTTGACAAGTTATTTACAAAATTATTTAGCAAATACTAATGCAAATACTCTGCAACTTACACCAATATACAGATCAAGTACTGAAAAATAAATGAGACAATCACACAAAGGACACACGTATTTTTGGACTAACGTCCCCGGAAAAACCCAATGCGAGAAAACCAATGCAACAGATATGAGGGTTTTATTATTAAGTAGATTTATGCATGCAATCTAGGGTGCCAAATCTGGCTCACCCAACAAAGAAAATCTCGGCAGAAGTACCTCTATTCGGAGACAGATATTTTGGTTGATCTAGCAGAAGAATGAACAAACCCCACAAGTGACTGCGTTGTCCCTAGTGCTGTGCAGCGATGGAATTTACAAGCTCTACGTTGAGACTACGTCACCTCTTCTAGGAGTTGCATCACCCTCCTTGTGAGCCTTCCCGACTCAAAAATTGATCTGCTGAATTGCTTCTCGATCTGCCACACAAAAACCCCAACACTGCCTCTTCAATGACTGCGTCACCCTCTGAAACTCTGCGACACCCTTATAGCTCTATGTTACCCTCCCAAGTGTTGTGTTGCCTTTCCTGGTGCTACTCTGCCTCTCTGCAATTGTATTCTCGGCTTGGACTGAAGTCCTGCTGCCGAATTGTCCCTCTCTACACTGCAAGCTCACTCCGAAATTCTCAACAAACCATGCCCCATTATTTCGACTTAGCTCAACTGTTGCTCTGTGTGTGTGTGTTCTCCAACTGACCCTCAAGCCTTCCTTTATACTTTTCCTATTGAGAAATCAACAGTCGTAATCTAATCTTTAATCAACAACTAAGATTAAAACAAACTTGATCCTTGTCGCTTAAAAGCTTCTCACCCACATTTAAATTAATTCACTTTAATTATTTTAATTTCCTAAGTTTTAACTTCGGCTCCATTAAAAATAATTAATTATTTGAATAACTTTCACACTAGGTCTTGGAGATCTCATGTGTTTTAGCCCCTCCACAAAATTTCGGAGCCAGAGCACATCCAATGCTACCCAAAAATCAACATTCCCCACTTTGGGGTTTTTCCCTGGCATCCGCCAAATATTGTGTCCTCTTGTTTTGGCTTGTCTTTTGCATTTTGGTTATATTTTATCAACATTTACTATCATTGTGATTACGCTAATGTCATTGCTAAACTGGAATTTGATATTGGGCTAGTAAGGAAATTTGAAGTAAATTGCTCTTAAGCATAGAACATACCATTGTTATCTAAAATTTACATTGGAAGACAAAACTTGGACAGGACATTGGAGCAGCTCTTTGAAGTATCTTGGAGAAAATTTCATATACATCTTGGAGTTGTCTTGGGGATAGTCTTAAGCACATTCATATTCATCCTACAGCACATTGTGAAGCACTTGAAGAATTGTTTGTTGCATAACTTGAGCAACTTATTGAAGATAACTTGGAGCATTACTCAAGACCTTGTGAAGACATCTTGAAGCTAATCTTGGAGACATTATTGGAGACCATGATGCATTGTTGTAGACATCATGAGGTAACCTTGAAGACTTTGTTTGGGTGAAATGAAGAGTTGTCGTGACACCTTCTAAGAAGATAAAGTTGTCATTGATGAGCTAAGTGCTTTGGAGATTGATTGGGGGCACTGTTGAAGGTGAAGATATTGTCAGGGTTGGTTGCAGAAAATATTGGGAGCCTTGAAAAACCATTGAATTCATATTGAAAATCTGAAGTCGTGGGTTGGAGTCCTCAAGAAGACCAGGTTGGAGCCTGTACCAGAGAGAGGGTTGGAGCCCTAGAGGTTGGTGCCTCATAGAGACAAGTTTGGAGCCTTGAGAAGATAGGGTTGGAGCCCTAGAGGTTGGAGCGTCATGAATTCGAAGTCGGTGCTTGGCAAAATACAGGTTGGAGCCTGGTGGATTGGAGATTGGTGTCTTCATCTAGAGTTGGAGCCATGATCTATTATTGTACTTGATCCATTATAAAGAGGACTACAGTCCTTGTCATTTCTGATTAATAAAATTAGTATTCTATCATTGTTCATTTTTTGTTCTAATTATAAGTGATCTTTACTGGTAAAAATAACAATTGAAAAGAAATATTGGTTCACCCACCCTCTCAGTATTTCCAACAAATAGGTGGGATATAGTGCCTTGACATAAGCTACGAGAGGAATATATATCTCAACACCAGTGGCTTTTATGTCATGAATAATCGATCTTACTTCTAATGCTAAGGCAAGAGGGTCATCATTTTTCAATTCAAAATTGAACAACTTAATCATCAATTGAACAACTTTAAGTTCAAAGTGTGAGTCATACAATTCCTTCAACTTCTTTAAAGCTTCAAAGACATTTGAAAATGGTGAAATATGACGACTCACCTCTTCACTTATTGATGCTGCAATGAAGGCATAGGCCTTGCTATTTTTATTTTCCCAAATGGAGAAGTGAGCTTCTCAGGTGCATTATCTCCTTCTCCTTCACAAACCCCTTTCCACAACTCATTAAAAATCAAGGTGTGCTTTATCTTTCTGAACCACTCATGGTAGTTCTCTTTGCCAGAGAGAACCACTCCACCTATAGAGATTAGTGAATGCATCATAAAATCTGATCTGGCCTCGAAATAATTATAATACTTGCGACAAAAGATTGATGTCTTTGAAATAAAAAAATGATTGGTTGTCTTCAAAAAATCATCAATATACCTTCATACACCATGTTTCAAATAATCTTTGACTTTTCAAATATGTGTACGTAAACCAATACCCCAATATAATATAAGAAGCCACATATATATATAACCAACCTCTCATATAATATATATGAATAAAAATAAGGTTCAACACAATATTACAATTTACCTACGACCATTCACCATAAGCCATTCACCATTCACCACAAGGTATTTAATATACCATGTAACATATATCGACCCCATTAAACATTCATCTCATAATGAATGTCTTCAAAAAAAAAGATACCATCGAACCAAGGAAATTCCTTCACATATATGCCTTCTAATAAGAATGGATTTTCAAAACATCACACGGTCGTCAAAGAAAGGAAGCACACACACTCCTTGTTTTTAGTCCTTCTTTCATTCCAAGGATTTGCATAGGCAGTATCAACAATACCATTCAACACACAACATACATACCATTCAACACGACCATTAACACACAGGTCCAACACATGACTTCTAGGCTTCGACCACGCTTCATTCCAACAACCAAATATCACGTAGCAGCGACCAACGCAAGTGCAGTGCCCATTTCAATGCCAATACCAGACCCACGCTCAACACTCCAAAAGACTCACACCACATCAAGAGATCCTACAAAATAGTTATCAGGGTTGGAGTTGGTTTGCTGGTAGCTGAACTGGTTTTAATTTTTTTCATCCTTTTAGGGCTTGCAAAAGGTCATGAAAAGAATCAAACAATTTCGAGACAAACCGTTCAGGTGGAATTGCGTACAGTATTCCAAATGTGATGGCGAGCAAATTCTCGTTCAAGGAAATTCGAAAGTTGACAAACAGTTTTGGGAAGGTGCTCGAATCCAGCAGGTCGGACCAGCACAAAGAATGGATAGGGATGGCAGACTACTAAAAAAAGCAAAACAGAGGGACAATTTAATGGCAGGGAACTAACAAGAGTTTCAATGTAGAAAACTAAATTTGGGAACTTGGCTCTGATATCATGTCAGACCAGGAGTAACTCTGAATGAATTTGTTGCTTTTGCATTAAGGGATAATATGAATATATACAAGGAGAGGGAGACTACTGGGTTTCATCTCCCAATGTCTCTTTTTCTTCCAACTTCTTTTATTTTTGCTATTTACAATATGTACATGGATTTCCTAATCCCAAAGATTAGGTGTCAACATCGGTAAACGCTCTTGTTGATGCCAAGGCCAAGTATAAGAAAGGTGAAATCAAAGCCAAGAAAATAATTATTGATTCTTTGAGAGATCGTTTGCTTACTTACATTGCAAAGTTGAAGTTCAAGGATATCTATGATAAGTTGGTTGGGATGTATGAGGTCAACAATTTGAACCATACTCTCTACTTGAATAATCAACTCAAGAACATCAAAATGAACAAGGAGGAGACTGTCTAGTCATATTTCATGAGGATATCCCAACTCAAGGATCAATAGCAAAAAGCTGGAGAATTTATGTCTGATAAATAGTTGGTACTCATTGCACTTCAAGGCCTTCCTCCAATTTGGGATACATTCATTACTATAATTAGCAGCAATGACAAGTTTTCCAACATTTAATTAGTTGGTTGGTAATTGTGTTGGAAAATGCAAAGTGGCAGCTATTAATTCCAATTTTCCTTAACCTTAATATTTTCTTATGAACTTAGTTAGTCTTCTTGTGTTCTTAAATTAGATATTTTCATCAAACAAATATCAAGAACAGAACCAGTAACAACAAAGGACACAGATATTAGACTCTCAACCAAGGCAAAACCCCTCTAAGGGGAAAACCTGGAAAACTCTTCTCTTCATATAGAATTTGCTTCAAATGAGACAACAAAGACCCAAACCCTAGACCAAGTCCTCCTCCAAGTACCAAGTCGGCCCTTACAATACCACAGCTTGATCCTGCATCAACCAACTTCTTATTGCAACTTCGACCACAACTTCGACCTTGCAATTTCATCCAGTTACCTCGTCCTGCAACTTCGACCTTGTAGTTGTTGCAAAAACCCTAATCTATCTTCTTCTGGAGACCTCTCTTGAGCAAGAGAGCTCTTTCCAAGGTCAACAAGGTCAAGATAGAGTACTTTTCCTACCAACAACAAAATGTTTCTCTTCGTCCTACTGCAACTCGGACGTGCAATTTTGGCCTCCTTTGTAGCTGCAAAAACCCGATATTTTCGCACATGTGAGAGAGAGATAGCCCAAAAATAAGTCTTCTTCTTCTTCTAGACCTTTTCTCTTCTTGTCTTCTTGCTTCCCAGCTACAGATCGAACCCTTTTCCTTGAGATCAAACTCCTTGGTGAGTGAGTCACAAATGAGGTCAAATTGCTCCCTTATATAGCCTTTCCAAGGGGTTGAATTCCCTCCTTTTGGCCGACTTGAAGCTGCCAGGGTCGACCTATACTTTTGGAGTTTCCAATACTTTTCTAGACTCAAAAATAATTCATTTTCCAATTACTTTTTGCCAAGAAGGGTCTTATAAACATGATGTTGACTTCTTTGACTCATGGCAATAAATCCTATGACCTAACAAACCCTAGAAGCATGAGGAACATGATTTTACTTAGAAGACCATCAATAATGAGCATGAAACCCAAGCTTTATAACAATAACTTTATATTCTCTTCTATTGTTTGTTACATAAGATACATATTGAAATGAGTACAACAACAATTATGAAGACCAAAACTAGTTACATTTCTAGACACTCTACTTGATGAATCAACTCAAGGACATCAAAATGAACAAGGGGAGATTGTCGAGTGATATTTCATGAGGATATCCCAACTCAAGGATCAATTGCAAACTGCTTGAGAATCTATGTTTGATAGAGAGTTGGTACTCGTTGCACTTCAAGGCCTTCCTTCAATTTGGGATTCATTCATTACTACTATTAGCAACAATGACAAGTTTCCAACATTTGATGATTTGGTTTGCAAGTGCACTCAAGAAGAAACCAGTATGATTTCTAGAGGGAGAATTCAAAAGCATGAAGAAGGAGAGACCTCTGCCTTTCTTGCTCAAGACAAGAAGAAGAAAGGAAGGGGAAGACCATTTAATTCAAGAAATTCGGCACCAGCATCCAAGGACTCTAAAAGAAGATTTAGAAAGGACCAAGTTGAATTTTTCAAGTGCCATAGATATGGACACTTTGCCAAAGATTGTCTGAAAAATGAAAATGCTCCTAGGTCATACAACAACAATCCTGGGTTCAACAATAACAGCTTCAATAATAGAAGAAGAGATGCTCCTAATGATCGTGATGAAAGTCTTCATCCTCAAAAGAGATCAAGGAATACAAGGTTTGGAAATAATATTGTTGCCACTCCATCTGAATACTTTCTTATTGAGTATCATGAAGTCCTCTCAAACCTGGTTGAGAGGAAAACTAATTTGAAGATCATTCTTGGGGACAAGTCTACTTTTCCTGTGAAGGGTTTTGGTTCTGTTACATTTCATTTGGATTATGGGGAAATCATACATCTTCATTATGTTATGTATGTACCAGAATTGAACAAGAACCTTGTATCTATATCTACCTTGGAAGACAAAGGGATGACAGTTGCCCTCATAAGAGAAAAGGTCCTCACTGCCTACAGAATCTCGCATGAAGGATGCATTCACCTTGGGATCAAGAATTGAAGGACTCTATAGAGTTAATGGAAGACCAATGCGAGCACTGGTACATGATAGCAATCATCAAAGTGAGTTTTGGTACCGAAGGCTTGCTCATCTTCACTATGAAGCCCTACCTAAAGTAAGGAGAATGGTTTCTGGAATGCCTGAAGTTCAAACTAATCATGATGGGTTGTGTTCAAGATGTGCAAGTGGAAAGAAGTCAAAGAAACATTTCCCTTCTAGCAAAAGCAAGACCAGTGATATCCTACAACTCATACATTCTGATATGTGTGGAGTCTGGACCCATTCTAGTAAAATCTCTTGGTGGTTATCTATATTATGTAATCATTGTGGACGACTTCTCACGAAAAACTTGGATATTTTACTTGAAGCATAAGGACGAAGCATTTAATATGTTCAAGGATTTCAAGACACTGATAAACAATCAAACAAGGTAAAGAATCAAAGTCTTCAGGTTTGACAATGGTGGAGAATACACTACTAATGAATTCGTTGAGTTTTGAAAGAAGACTGGAATCAAGAAGGAGACCGTTGTACCTTATAATCCCGAGGAGAATGGTATGGTTGAAAGAAAGAACAAGAGCATCAGGGAAGTTGCTCGACCCATACTACATGATCAAAAGTTGCTGAAGTTCCTTTGGGGAGAAGCCACTAATACTACGATCTTTGTTCAAAAAAGAACACCTCATCAAGCCTTGGGTGACAAAACTCTCGAAGAAGGGTTCACATGTGTGAGGCCTAATGTTGGACATTTAAGGATCTTTCGCTACCCCGTGTACTTTCATGTGTCGAAGGACAAGAGTAACAAGCTAGAAGCCAAGAGTAACAAGCTAGAATCCACTGGAAAGAAAGGTACGTTTGTTGGATAATGTGAAAATTCTAAAGCTTTTAGAATATATGCGCATGGTCAAAGGAATATTGAGTTTAGCACGAGATGTGACTTTCGATGAAAATGTTGCCCTTGGTTTTAAAATCAAGGGACAATCCTCCTCCTCCTATTGAAAAGAAGGATGATGACATGGACCTACTAAAAGGTCCTACCTGAGAAAGATGTTGTTGATGATCCCATGGAACCTATGGACCCCTTGGATCCTCCTCCATGTGATCCCCTTGCTAGGAAGAGACCACTTTGGCTTCGTGATACCTTACAAGATGTTGAAATTCATGCCACTACCAGAGGAACCTTTAGAGAAAGTATGAAGCCATGTCGATAGCAAGGCTATGTAGTGGTTATGAGCACCTTCATACAGGTTGAGACTCCCACCTTTAAAGCAGCAATGAAAGAGCAACCTTGGAAAATGTATAGTCGAAGAATGTGAGTCTATTATGAAGAATGATGTATGGGAAGTAGTTCTAAGACCTAAAGGGAAGTTTTGTTGTGACATCTAAATGGTTGTACAAGATCAAACACAGAGCTGATGGAAATTTGAGAAATATAAGGCGAGGTTTGTAGCTAGAAGTTTCAACCAAAAAGAGGGAGAGGACTATGATGATATATTTGCACATGTTGCCCGCTATACTACTATTCGACTATTGTTGCCCTCTAGTCAAGGATGAACACTTCACCAGATTGATATGAAAACCATGTTTTTACATGGCATACGACAAGAACAAGTATATATTCAGCGACCACAGGGTTTTGAAGTGCATGATAGAAAGACTCGCATTTGTAGGTTCGAGAAGGCTCTTTATGGATTGAAGCAAGCCCCTAAGGCATGGTATGACTGCATCGATGGCTACCTGGTGAAGCTTGGATTTACGAGAAGCAATGTTGATCCAAACCTCTACTTCAAATTGGTGTATGGTATACCCCTTATTTTGGTTTTATGTGTTGATGACTTATTCTTGGAAGGTAGTGAGCCTTTGATGATCGAGCGCAATAGGGAGTTGGCCTCTAAATTTGAAATGAAAGACCTCGGATCGTTGCACTATTTCCTAGGCTTAAAGGTGTGGCAGAGACCTAGTGAGATTTTCCTTTCACAAGGAAAATATGTAGTAAAATTGTTAGAAAGATTTGGCACGGTGAAATGCAAGTTTATGGCCAAACCAATGGAGATGAACTTCAAGAAGTTATGTGGAGATGTTGTAGGACTTGACTTGGCAAATCTTTCTATGTATCGACAGTTGATCGGGGCACTGATGTTCCTTGCAAACACCCAACCGGACATATGTTTGTAGTTAACACATTGAGTCAATTCATGACTGAGCCTCTTCATGCACATTAGGTTGTTGCCAAACATGTGCTGAGATATTTGCATGGGACGACTAATCTTGGTCTAAGATATACTGTCGGAGATGTGAGACTTCATGGGTACACTAATGCTAATTGGGTCGGAAATGTCATTGACAAGAAGAGCACATCAGGATGTTGTTTTAGCCTTGGGTCTGCCATGATATCTTGGATGAGCAGAAAACAGAAGTTCGTTGCTCTTAGTACTATAGAGGCTAAGTATATTGTTGCTAGCATGGTGAGCTGCGAAGCTGTATGGTTGAGGAAGCTCTTTGGAGAGTTATTTGAGAAGGTTTTGGATACGACAGTGATATATTGCTACAAGAAGAGTGGGATCCGATTGGCAAAGAATCTCGGGTTCCACGACAAGTCCAACCATATTGAGATCAGGTATCATTACATTCAAGATATGGCGCAGAGAGGAGCATTGAGACTCCATTACATTTCGACAAAAGAGCAGATAGCAAACATTCGTACCAAGGCTTTGCCGAAAGGGAAGTTCTTGGCCTTTAGAGAGAAACTTGGATTGATGGATATGACCCCCCTAGGTAAGGGTCCTGGCTGATTAAAAACACTGAGTTATGCTCGTCCCCCCAGTCTCAGCTCCCAAGGTAAGGAATTGAGCCATAAGAGCTCCTAGGGTTGAGGGATCTCTGGAGAATACAATGTGCATTCCTTGCCATTTATGGCAAGTTGGGTTATCTTGCCTATTGTCACTGTAGGATGTACATGATCCTTTCCATTTATGGCAAGTTAGGCAATGTCATTTTTGCAAAGCACTGGTTAAAAGTATCTCGATGGTGATTCTGAAGATTATTGTGAAATCTAGTTGGGACATTACAGTGGTATCAAAGTTGTGCATCCTACCAGCCTAAGGGTTTAAAGGTTATTAAAAAGGACGGCTTTTGGTGGTTGTGACAAAAGAAGATTTAGGTAGGCATTAAGGTGTATGATTTAGCCAAGAGTACATGGTTAGCGAGGGCTAGAAAAGGAGATGTTGAATTTAACTAGGGAAATATTGTCGGCAACAAGGTCTACTGCATTTCTATGGAGTCGCCAAATGCTTAGACCCAGTACACATTGTCGCGCTAAGTAGGAGGATCGTGTGTGGTCGGACCAAAAAATCAGGAGTTGACTAAGGTAGTGCGTAAACCCTAACCAAAATGAGGAGGAGGGTCACGTTAGATGCTTGGGCCGTCGTGACTGAAACCCTGACAACGTGGACGTATGCGGGGGCCAAAAAACTGAGCATGAAGGCATGGGCACTCATGGTGTTAAAACTTAAAACCCAAATCTATAACCCATGATTGAGGGTGCAGTGTGAGTAGGGTAATGGAGTGTGTCTCTAACGACCTGTGGAATCAAAGCTTCCATTTGAAGTGGGGTGCAACAATCGAAAGTCTTATATGGTTTGCTTTGATGGCCCCTCGATGTATGACAGAGCATGGCCTTTTTTTTACGAAAACCTCCAATCCAAAAATGTCGGTAAAATCTGTTGTGAACCCTGAATGGTTCAAGCTCATTGTCAAGAAACCTCCTCTGACATGAATAGAAGATTGGGCACAACGATTCTAGTCATGGGTCATATGTATTATGATTTGAAATCCATTTATTTTTTAACAATTTAGGGCACCAAAAGATGTGATCTTCTCGACACACAACAACCTCATGTATCGCAAAATTCAGAAGGGTGAGTTTCCGGCATCTATGATTTTGCATGAACCAAAAATTACGATTCGATTACTGTTTATAAACACTCTCAGCACCAGTTAAAAATGTTCAAGCGGGAGTTTTTGGATCATCTTATATCTCAAACATTCTTTCACTTCACAATATTATTTGTGCATATGTTGAGTGGAGTCTACAGAAAATCATATTTTTCAACAACTACTCAAAATGATGCTCCCAAGATCCTTGAGTCAATGGTAGGACCTTAAATGGGGGGTTAATTTTCAACCCTAGCATAATGGGACCCCCCAATGGCCCAATGGCTTTAGGAGGGATACTACTTGGGAAACCCTGATTGATGTAATGTAGCCCATCTCTCCCTATTCCATACTTACCACTTTCCATCCCAAATTATAAGCCCTTATTCCACATCCATTCTTCGTGTTCAACTGATCATGGCTCCCTGGGATTTGGCACACCCCCTTCCCCTATCTACATATCTAAGTCGAGCCTGGAAATTTTCCCCCGGAGGTTGATGCGGCTAAAAGAAAGAGAAAACAACATAACATGGCCACAAGAAAAACAAAAGAAAGAAAATTATTAAAATGCAAAAGATGGTCTGTAAATTAAAATTAGTGCATGGGAAAAATCCAAGCATGAGCTCTACCCCTATTATTATGGCCATCACCCGGTCCTGGGCCAATGTTTGCCTGCCACATCATGGAAAAGAAACCCTTGCATGTCCCAACCCCTAATGGGCAATGAGTTGCCACATCACTAAGGGGGTTATATAACTATTGTACAAAGCATGCTCTCATTCCTTGAGCTTCAAGAGGTAATGCAAAAAATAATAATAAAAAAGGAAAAGGCACTAGATGGATAGAAAAACAAAGGACGAGGTAACTCATGCATCCATGATTGCTCCCTCCTCACATTTGTACACTCGGGATGTGGAATTCCCCATCATTATTGGTCCCATTGACCATGGCACTTGGCCATGAAGTCTTCTCCCCTTTGTTCCATCATTAGTCATATGGCACCTATCAATTGAAGCCCCTAATAGAATTGTCTATTAGCCACTCCTACCTAGGAAAGTAACACTAATACGAGATCAAAGGCCCAAATTTGGAAGGGAATCCTTGTTAGAAGTGTCAATTTGCCAATAACTAACAAGCTTGGTTCACTTAGATGCAATAATGATTAAATGTACCTAATGGTGAGGTTGCAGCATTGGATATTATGTGCGATTGACAAGTGGTTTCATCATGTGTTGGGCAACTTAACTATGGCCCTAGTCCACCAAAAAAGCATATTGACACCCACAAGAGATGTGAATGGGAGCCATGGGACTCCTAACATTTGCAGAGCATCGTTTGTATCCACAGTCACCTTCAGCGCCCCAACGTTCCTGCAATTTTCCCCACATATCGTTGATGGGTTGATGCTCCTAGACCAACATCCCCCTAGTTGGCTTAGCAGTACTACAAGGTCAGGCAGTTGAACCAGCGCCCAGAGAAGGGTTGTCTCATACCTTGGGACATGGGATGGCTAGCACCATCTTCAAATCCCTCAACGTTGGAGCATAATCAAGCATGTACACCACCAGGAGACCCACGAGACCCATTTTTTGCCCCAAACCTAAAATTGGGGTCCACAAAAATATTATGGCCAATATCTAAGGGCCAACCCCTAAAGGCTTATTTTAGATGGTCTATACACTTGTCATGTCACCATTTGCCCTCAATGCAAGCCCTACAAGGGCCATCTGCTAGCTTGACATCAACTTCCTAGTCACTTCGACTCACACGTGTGGAAAAGGATTGGATTATTTCGAAAGCTACAAGGTTGGCTTGTGACCTTGCTTGTAGTTTGCCCATTATTTTAATGTTTGAAGGGCTTATAAGCTAAAATCGGCATTAGTATGCCTCATATAAATTAGAGATCATGTCATCGTGATCTCTCATCATCACAGCTCTTTGAGATATCTCAGCCTCTTGAGCTAAATTCAGTGTATCTTCCATGTTACCTTGTAAGTGTAAACTCTAAAGTATCTCTTACATGTCTAAACTCTAAAGTATGGAATTTTGTTGATTCTAGTAGTTGCAATTGTACCCTAATTTGTGAATATTTATTGAATGCCAATCTAGATGATCTATTGCATACACTACTCATAAATAATGTGTAAATGAATGTCCTTAGTGGTGAACTCTTGGTAGCTTTCCCATGAAAAATCCATCTTCCAATGCGCAAGTAATTCTTGAAATTTTGTTTGCAAGGGTTGTTAAAAGTTAGGTACCAGAGGACAAGTGGTTCCCTAAGGCTTT
Organism: Pinus albicaulis; assembly: GCA_034641835.2. Taxonomy (NCBI): domain Eukaryota; kingdom Viridiplantae; phylum Streptophyta; class Pinopsida; order Pinales; family Pinaceae; genus Pinus; species Pinus albicaulis. The sequence goes on from CM076574.1 coordinate 1,109,245,434, forward strand.
GATCTTTGGCCTAGGGAAAAGTGTCCACAAATGTTTGTACTTTTCTCCTAAAGTGACTTTATAAGTGATAAAGTCAGTGTAATTTAAAAGTGACTTTATAAGTGATAAAGTTACATTCGAATTTTAAAGTGACTTTATTAAAGTCAATGAAAAATTAGAAAGTGAAAAAGTGACTATGGAAATAAAAGGCTAAGTGGGTATTTATTTAAGTGGGGTGAATTAAAAAATAGAAAGTGAGAATTAAATGCAAATTTAATCTTAGCCCTTGACCTAAAGCTATCTCAGCCATTAGATTTAGGGATTCCCCAAAAGTCACTTAGGGTTAGGGTAAAAGGAAAAGAGAAAGAGAAAAGGTCATTCAGTCTTTCATGAGCTATTGAGAGAAAGAGAAGGAGAGCAAGGACAAAATTTTTGAGCAGTGAGAAGTTGAAGGAGGGCAGCAAGGAGACTTTAGCAAATTCGTACAGTAGCTTAGTGGCACAAATCCCAAGGTAGAAATCCGTACAACAGGAGGTTGGCACATTTTTCGAGAGAGGAGGCACAAAAATCGAGAAATCTGTATAGCAGGAGGTTGGCACATTTTTCGAGAGGCACAAAAATCGAGGAATCCGTACAGCAGCTTCAACACAAATTCCAAGGCAGTTTCTGGGCACAAAATTGAGGAGAGGCACTATTGTTTTTTCAACACAGATTTCGAGAAATTCATACAATAGTGGCAGCACAGTTTTCAAGGCAGATTCAGGCACGATTTTCAAGGAAAAGTACAGCTGTACTTTTTTCGTACAGTCTGTACATTTTGGGCACAATTTTCGAGGGTGGAAGTTCAGCATTTACTGCTGTATAATTTTATGTTTTGTAAGTTTGTTGGTTGGCACAGCTTTTCAAGCAGTATGCAAGAACGGAAATCAAGATAAGTTAAATTTGTGGTTGCTGGAAATTTTTACTGTCTATTTCAGTTCTCTGTAAAAGCATTTTTCAGAAATAAAGAAGAGCTCTCAAAATGGTTTTCCCCAAGAGTTGTAGGGGGTTTTTCCAGGGTCACATTCACCAAAATCACTGTGTTATTTTATGTGTGTGGCTGTCATATTTTTCCTACGTTTTATTTCTGCATTTTCAGCAGTTGCAAAAATCTCCAAATTTATGCTTTCAGAAATTTCAGTCATTTCCAGATTTTAGTATTTATGTCAAGTTCAGATTTAAAGCTATATGCATGGAGTGATAAGGAAAATTGATAACTAGAGTGGGGGTGGTTGAAATTTCTAGAAAATTTCTACATGGTATCAGAGAGCTTGGTTGGCTGAAAAGTGCAGTTTGGGACAGCAAAGTGAAAATCACAGCAAGCTAAGTTTTACACAGAAAACTAAACCTTTACCACAGATTTGAATACTTCAATTTGTTAAGACATCAAGCATGTCTTTGGGCTTGAGAGTTGAAGATAGGTTGGAGGAGCAAAGCAACTACAATGCATGGAAGGAGAGAATTTGGAGCATCTTTAAGGAAGCAAAAGTCTGAGGCATTATGGTGCATACCACACAGCGCCCAGTAGAAGTACCTACTGACCCGGTACAGTTGGCAGAGTTTAACAAGAAGAATGTTAAGGCAAAAAGACTGATTCTGGATGGATTCAAAGATCATGTCATTCCTCATGTGAGAGGAAAAACATATGCACATGAGATGTGGACATCCTTGACCAGTGTTTACCAGAGCTCCAATGAAAACAGAAAAATGGTCCTAAGGGAAAAACTAAAGGCCATTAAAATGGCTAAGACTGATAGTGCTACAGCATAACTCACAAAGATCACTTTTGTGATAAATGAGTTGGCAGCCGTTAGAGAGACCATTCCACCCACTGAGTTGGTGCGGATTACTGTGAACAGTCTTCCCAAGACTTGGTAGAGTTTTGTGGATGGCATTGTTGCATGGGAAAACCTTTCTAGTTGGGAGAGGTTGCGGGATGATTGCATTCAGAACGAGATCAAAAAGAACCATCTTGGTGCAGCCAAACAAGCGGAGGAGGATGACAATGTAGCATTGTTAGCAAGAGGCAAGAAGAGCAAAGGAAAGAAGCAAGCTTCCACAAGTGGAGGTGGAGGCAAAGGCAAAGGCAAAGGTGAAGATGAGCATGTGAACAAAGAGAAGGACTATTCCAAAGTCAAATGTTGGAATTGTCAAAAGTTGGGACACTATGCAGTTGTGTGTGCGGAGAAGAAGAACAAGGGGAAAAAGAAAACCATGGCAGCTTCTGCAGAGATAGAAGGCTTCACATAGAGCTTTGATCGGGAGTCTAGGTTCATAGCTTGTGAGGCCACTAGTGCAGGATCACCTGCCACACAGGCTTAGAGGGAGTGTGCACTTCCCTCCACTAGCAGAGCATCTTCTGGTATTTGGTATGTTGACAGTGGGGCTTCTCGTCATATGACAGGAGTCCAGGAGTACTTTGTAGAGCGTTCAAAGAGAGGCACTGATATTGAGGTAGTACTAGGTGATGACAACATTGTTAGAGCAGTCGATGTGGGGACATTGACATTTGATAGGGAACCCAAACCTCCCTTGAAAGTGTCAGATGTTTTATATGTGCCTGGAATGAATAAGAACATGATATCTGTCTTAGCACTTGAGGACAGAGGGTATGAGGTATTGTTCAGGAGAGGGTCGGTGCTTATATATCCTAGGGGCACTCCAACTAATTCAGCTAGAGTGATTGGTGTGCGTCATGCCAAGGTGTACAAGTTCTCATTCCAGCCCCTGATGGCATTGAGTAGCAGTACCGACAACAGATCTACCAGTTCAGACTTGTGTGAGAATTGGCACCGCAGGATGGGGCACATGTATCATGGGGCCTTGAGGACATTGCGGGAGATCACCACATGTGTGCCAGATTTCAGTTCTGATCACCTTGATGTGTGCAAAGGATGTTCTATGGGGAATTTTGCCAAATCCTCATTTCCCAATAGTGAAAACAAATTGACAGGGATCCTTGACTTGATTCATACCGATGTGAGTGGTCGGATGTCTCATGTATCCTTGAGTGGCTATGAGTATTATGTTTTATTCATTGATGACCACTCCAGGAAGACCTGGATTTATTTCTTGAAGACGAAGAGTGAGGTCTTCAAGCGGTTTCAAGAGTTCAAAGCTCTTGACCCAGACAGGTCGAAAGATTAAGGTCCTCAAGTCGGACAATGGAGGGGAGTATACCTTTAGTGAGTTTGTTGATTTTTGTGCGGAGGAAGGCATTAGGAGGGAGTTCACAATTCCTTACAACCCCCAGCAGAATGGGGTTGTGGAGAGGAAGAACAGATCCATCGTAGGGGCTGCCAAAGCCGTGCTTCATGACCAGGGGTTACCTTTGTTTTTGTGGGTAGAGGCCTGCAACACTGTTGTGTACTTGCAGAATAGGAGTCCACATCGTGCTTTGGGCAATGTGACTCCGGAGGAGGCTTTTTCTGGGACGAAGCCTGATGTTGGTCACTTTTGTATCCTTGGGTGCATTACATACTCCTATGCTCCCAAGAAGAAGAGGACCAAGCTAGAGCCCACTGCAGACAAGGGCATCTTGGTGGGTTATAGCGAAACCTCGAAAGCTTTTAAGATTTACAATCCTGCAAAGAGGAAAGTGTTTGTCAGGCGGGATGAGAGGTTCGAGGAGGAGAGAGCTTTTAGGAGGTCACGGGAGTTAGAGTATCTATATTCACCAGACCCTCAGGAGCAGCTGATTCAGTCACAGAGATCTAGTGGTCAGGGATCAGGAAGTACTTCGATTACATTGTCAGGTCCATCAGTGAGAAGTGGCTCTCCAAGTCAAGTGGGTGGTGCTTCGGGCAGCATGCAGAGCAATCCACAGAGCAGTTCACAGGGTAGTCCACTGATGGACAATTCACACGGTACTTCAGCATCTACAAACACAGGTTCAGGCATGAGGCCAGTTAGCAGGCCTTCAGGAGTTCAGGCTTCTGATGATGATGAGGATCCTTTCACTCTGGTGGGGGAAGCATGCTCAGGGAAGAGGAAGCCCAAGTGGCTTCAAGACACCTTGCGCGAGGCCACATCTGTTGTTGGGCCAAAGAGACAAGTTAGAGAGAGTAAACCACTTGAGCGGTTTTGTAGCTATATGGCATTGACCACTAGCATCGTTGATTCTGGACCTTCTAGCTATGAGGAGGCAGCTAGCTAGCAGGTCTGGAGAGAGGGCATTCAGGAGGAGTATTCTTCGATTATGAAGAACGAAGTTTGGGAGGTAGTGCCGAGGCCTGAAGGTAAATCAATGGTTACTTCCAGATGGCTTTACAAGATAAAACATGTTGCAGATAGTAGCATCGAGAAGTTCAAGGCTCGGTTTGTGGCGAGAGGGTTCTCACAGGTAGAGGGAGTTGACAATGAGGAGACCTTCGCTCCTGTAGCTCGGTATACTTCCATTCACTCCATTATATCGATACCAGCAAAGATGGGTTGGAAGATCCACCAGATGGATGTGAAGACCACATTTCTCAATGGCTTCATACAAGAGGAGGTTTATATTGAGCAGCCGCAGGGCTTTGATGCGCATGGGAAGGAGTCCCATGTATGCAGATTGAAGAAGGCACTCTATGGCCTGAAGCAATCTCCTAGAGCTTGGCACTCGAGGATTGATACATACTTGCAGCAGTTGGGTTTCACAAAGAGTGAGGCGGATTCGAACCTATACCTCATTATGGTAGGTGAGGAGCCTCTCATTCTGGTGTTGTATGTGGATGACTTGGTCATTACAGGTGCAGAGAGACTCATTGAGGGCTGCAAGAGAGATCTTGCTTCAAAGTTTGAGATGAAGGATATTGGCTTGATGCATTACTTTCTGGGATTGGAGGTGTGGCAGGAGGAGGGGCATTTCTTCCTGGGACAAGGGAAGTACATTGTGGACATTCTTAGTAGATTTCACATGGGGGATTGCAAACCCATGTCTACACCTATGATCACTAACTGGAAGAAGCTTCACGCTTCAGATTCCGAGTTGGTGGATCCTACTTTGTATAGACAGCTGATTGGTTCATTGATGTATTTGGTCAACACTCGACCATATATATGTTTTGCAATTAACACTATGAGTTAGTTCATGTGTGAGCCCAAGAGGGTGCACTGGGTGGCTGCAAAACACAGGGGACAGTGGATTTTGGTTTTTGGATTATAGATAGGGAGATGGAGTGAGACTGGTAGGGTACACTAATTCAGATTGGGCAGGTTGTGCTTCTTATAGGAAGAGCACTTCAGGGTGTTGTTTTGGTTTGGGTTCAGGAGTTGTATCGTGGTTCAGCCGGAAACAACAGTCAGTTGCATTGAGCTCAGCGGAAGTAGAGTATATTGCTACTAGTTTGGCTAGTTGTGATGCCATATGGCTTCGCAAGATGTTGTTTGGCTTATTTGGTCAGGAGTTGAGAGCTTCAATGATATACTGTGATAATCAAAGTTGCATAAAACTCACGAACAATCCAGTTTTCCATGCCAAGTCAAAGCATATCGGGATCAAGTATCACTTCATTAGAGACTATGTCCAGAAGGGAGTTGTTAAGCTTGAGTATGTTTCCACAGATGAGCAAGTAGCGGACATTTTGACCAAAGCCTTACCACAGGGCAAGCATGTCTATTTCAGAGACAAGATGGGAGTGGTGAGGAACACTTTCCTCGGTAAGAGGGAGTGTTAAAATTTGGGTACCAAAGGACAAGTGGTCCCCTAAGGCTTTGATCTTTGGCGTAGGGAAAAGAGTCCATAAATATTTGTACTTTTCTCCTAAAGTGACTTTATAAGTGATAAAGTCAGTCTAATTTAAAAGTGACTTTATAAGTGATAAAGTTACATTCTAATTTTAAAGTGACTTATTAAAGTCAATGAAAAATTAGAAAGTGAAAAAGTGACTATGGAAATAAAAGGCTAAGTGGGTCCTTATTTAAATGGGGTGAATTAAAAAATAGAAAGTGAGAATTAAATGCACATTTAATCTCAGCCCTTGATCTAAAGCTATCTCAGCCATTGGATTTAGGGATTCCCCAAAAGTCACTTAGGGTTAGGGTAAGAGAGAAGAGAAAGAGAAAAGGTCATTCAGTCTTTCATGAGCTATTGATAGAAAGAGAAGGAGAGCAAGGAGAAAATTTCTGAGCAGTGAGAAGTTGAAGGAGGGCAGTAAGGAGAAAAATTTTGAGCAGTGAGAAGTTGAAGGAGGGCAGCAAGGAGACTTCAGCAAATCCGTACAGTAGCTTATTGGCACAAATCCAAAGGCAGAAATCCGTACAGCAGGAGGTTGGCACATTTTTCGAGAGGGGCATAGAAATCGAGAAATTCGTACAGCAGCTTCAGCACGAATTCCGAGGCAATTTCTACACACGAAAATCGGGGAGAGGCACTGCTATTTTTTGGCACAGATTTCGAGAAATTCATACAGCAGTGGCAACACAATTTGCAAGGCATATTCATGCACAATTTTCGAGGAGAAAGTACTGTTGTACTTTTTTCAGTACAATCCATACATTTTGGGCACGATTTTCGAGGGTGACAGTTCAGCATTTAATGTTGTCATTAAAGCTGTAAAATTTTCTATTTTGTAAGTTTACTGGTTGGCACGTTTTCCGAGGTGGTGTGCAAGCATGGATATCGAGATAAGTTAAATTTGTGGTTGCTGGAATTTTTTACTATGTATTTCAGTTCTCTGTAAAAGCATTTTTCAAAAATAAAGAAGAGTTCTCAAACTAGTTTTCCCCAAGAGTTGTAGGGGGATTTTCCAGGGTCACATTGACCAAAAATCACTGTGTTATTTTCTATGTTGGTTGTCATATTTTTCCTGTGTTTTATTTCTACATTTTCAGTAGTTGCAAAAATCTCCAAATTTGTGTTTTCAGAAATTTTAGTCATTTCCAGATTTTAGTATTTATGTCAAGTTCATATTTAAAACTATATGCATGGAGTGATAAGGAAAACTGATAACCAGAGTGGGGGTCTACAAGGGCATCAAAATTTTTGCCTCCTTAGAAGCTCTTTGGTTGATCTAACGCATTGAGAACTCCAAACTCCCAAGTAACAAGGGACCAATCCATTTGGTTGGTGATCATCCCTCTCTCTTACCCACAATTATTCTCTCTATTTTCGGTCCCTTAAGGTTAAGCTTGCCAACTAGGGCTTGGTTCAAATCCCTGGGCAAGGTGAGTTTTGGTGAGTGGAGAGTCCTATCTTCAAGGGGATAGAATTTGCAACAAAATCTATCCCTTTGTTGGGCATCCACCTCAATTTCATCCATAAACTTTCCCCATTTGTTTGCCCCAAGAGGGAAACCCTAGCTTTGTCTTGTATAACTTTAAGACTTTCTTAGAAGGTTTCATGAGCCTTGACCTTGTTCATATATACTATTGGAAACCTTTTCTTCTACCCTTGACCTTTGGATTTTCCAACACACAACAAATTACTCAAACACTAGGTCTTGTGCACAAAATCTTGGGTCTCTATACAGAAAGTGAATTGCCTCCAAAGGGACTGTTAAGCCATTGTTGTGGCTTTCTTATTGAATCCCTAATCAAGTCACCTCACACATTGTACTTATAATATTTACCTTAGGTGACCCCTCCATAAATAGATACTCCTCCCATTGGTGAAAATTTGTAAACATAAGGGGGTTTGGTTGTGGTGACAATGGGGTTTGGTCATTGTCTCTTGGTCTAGCTTATGCCTTATAGGTTTTTCCCTCTTCAAGGCATGCTAGATTTTAGGCAACATTTTTTGAGTCATTGTCGAGGACACGAAGCGTGTGTTTCAACCCTAACAACAAAATAGGTTCTTATTTGGCGACTCCAATGGAAGAACAAAGCGTTAGTTATTTATTAAGCTTCAAAATTAATGCTTGAAGGATGAAGCAAGCATCTTTCAAGGCATTTCAAGTTCACCTTGGAAACTCCATATCTAAATATCACGAAAATCTGCATGACAAAAGTGGCTCACTAGAAGGGCCTATTTTATATGTTCCATGGTGATGATCCTCAACAAATTAATCATGATGTCATTAGTTGCCAAGAGGAGCTTGATGCCCCTCTTAATGAATCTCTTGAAAGCCAAGAAATTGAGGAATCTCCTCAATGCCCTAAAAGCGAGTTGTGGTTCTTACCAAGGTATGATGATTATGTCTGAAGTTTGAACCAATTATCTCTTCATCTCATGAGGATGATAAGCCTGAGGTTTCTCTTCGTCCGAAATTTCGGAGCTTGATTGTTGAATTCTCCATTATGTCGTTTCAAGAAAGGATCTAATGGCACTAGTTGAATTCCTCATTTCCCTCCTCATCTAAGATCCTTGATGCAAGGTTGTCTTATCTTCCCACCTCCCACCTTTATGATTCGTCAAGCAAATCTTGCAAAGGAGGATTTGATGATATGTTGGTTACATTAATTGTATGACTATACTTAGCTCATGCACAGTGTGCTAGCACTGCATGGTAGTGTAGTTGCATTGCATATTGATCAACATATCATGTTCTCATGCTAGATTTTATTTGCACTTAGCATAGATTTACTATTTTATATGGATTATTTCTTTTATGAAAAACATGGGCAATTATAGTACCGCCTAGTGCACATGCTCCTAAACGGTTTGTAATGTAGTGTGTAGGTTACAGACTCATGTCCCAGTCCCAGTTGGAGCCAAATGTTATCCACCAAAAGTAGGTGACCCCTAGGAAAAAATTTCTCTTGTTCATCTCTTTAGCCAGCAACCAGTATCCCTTGATAGCGACGGAGTAGCCGATGTGATGTGCCATTCATACCTTCAGCACCTGCATCGGTCATATGTTTCCTCGCTCATTTTCCAAGAGCACATGTTGTAAGTTGGGCATCTGACCCAAAAGGTACTTTATTCATTTTGCAATCGGGTGCTTATGCTTGTTTCTATTTGGGCAATATGCATGGATTATGGGGTAACCCGGAAGAAGGAAGGGTTTTGACCATGGTTTTGTTCCCTCAACTCAAATGGGAGGTTAATTTTCAACCCTAGTCCTGTGGGACCCCCCTTTAATGGCCCAATGGCTTTGGGAGTGGCGCTACTTGGGAAACCTCAATTGATGTAGCGTAATCCCATCTCTCCCTATTCCATAATTACCACTTTCCATCTCACATTATAAGCCCTTATTCCACCTCCATTTTTTGGGTTCAACTGACCATGGCTCCGGATTTGGCACGCCACCTTCCCCTATCCACATGTCTATGTCAAGCCTAGAAATTTTCCCTAGGAGGTTGATGCAGCTAAAAGAAAAAGAAAAAAGCATATCATGGCCACAAGTAAAACAAAAGAAAGTAAATTATTTAAATGCAAAAGAAGGTTGGAACATTAAAATTAATGTGTGGGCAAAATCCAAGCATGAGCTCTACCCCTATCATCATGGCCATCACCTGATTCTTGGTTCAATATCGCCCTATCACATCATGGAAAAGCAACCCTTGCAAGTCCCAACCCTCACATGATACAAAGCATGCTCTCATTCTTTGAGTTTCAAGTAGTAATACAAAGAATAATCATGAAAAAGTAAAGGCATTAGAGGGGTGGAAAAACAAAGGTCGAGGTAACTCATGCATCCGCAATTGCTTTCTCTCACATATGTACACTCTGAATGTGGAATTCCCCATCATTGTTGGTCCCATTAACCATGGCACTTGGCCATGAAGTCTTCTCCCCTCTATTCCATCATTAGTCACATGGCACCTATCAATTGAAGGGTGGACCAAGGATATGTCTTTCCCCTTAGGAGCTAGAAGTGCCTAATAGGATTGTCTATTAGCTACTCCTACCTAGGGTAGTAACACTATTACGAGATCAAAGCCCCAAATTTGGAAGGGAATACTTGTAAGTGTCAATTTTCCCATAACTAACAAGCTTAGTTCACTTAGATGCAATAATGATTAAATGTACCTAATGGTGAGGTTGCAACATTCGATATTGTGTGTGATTCACAAGTGGTTTCATTATTGGTTGGGAACTTAACTGGAGCCTGTTGACGGGAAAATATGTCCGGCCAACAGTAGGGGATCTCCCCGGTGGAAAGTCCCAATTAGACTTTGAACCGTTTGGAATAGGGATCCCGTCCGGGGTGTGGGTCCGGCTACCGCTTAGGTGACTTTCTCTTCGGTCTTGAAGAACCTGATTGAATCTGCAGACATAGACTTTATTCACATGATACAGAATACATGACTGATGTATCAAACTGATATATAACACTGTGCGTAGCAAGGTGATGAACAAAAATGCATACGCCCAGGAAGTGTCGTTAGCAACACATCTATGGGGTAATGCATGCAAGATAATCTGACCACCATAGAAACAGTTCTTTGTGGCAAGAATATCCCTTAACTTTCCGAAAGATGTAACGAAATGCTAATAAAATAGTTCATTAACATTCATTATGAGAAGAAATGGTAAACTTGAGCATCATCAAACACAATCACAGATAGCTATGGAGCATGAATGATACTATTAAGAACACAGCTTCATTAATCATACGATATTCTGAAACTGTACGCAGAATACACACAGTATTGTCACAGCTAAAAAAACATCATCCAACAAAGGGGTTTTAACAAGTATCTGTATTACATATGACCAAGAGTATGACCCTTCAATTACAATGCAATATTACTCTTCCTGTCCACAAAAGAGGAGCCCTCTACTATGTGCCCCGCAGGGGTATTTATAGATTCAAAAAACGCCCTTCAGGCTTTCCGACGCTTCGACTTCCCGACGGTTCAGCTTCCCTGCGACCTTGGACGAACATGCGACCTGCGACCGGCGGAAACAATTGCGACTTGCGACCCAGGTGCAGGTGCGACCTGCGACTCAGGCGTATGCGCGACCTGCAACCTGGGGACGGTCGCGACCTGCGACCGAAAGAACTTAGCTATGGAGGTGGTCGTGTGATTGAGAGGTCTGGAGCGTCAATTTTCTTCCCCTTGAGGAAATCTCGCCAGGTCTGGTAATCCGCTGCTATAGGGGAGACTAGAGGGGTTTCTTCTTTTAATCGATGCATACATTCCAGGGCATTCGGTATCAGAGTCTCCTTCTTCTGGGAAATCTAGATTGAGAGGGAGGCAAGCTTGGTATAGATTTGTACTGGAGTGACAAGCAACCGATTTAGGTTCTCTTGTGATGCCTCAAATTCTGGTGCGGCAGCAGCTTGTCTCACGGGTTGCAGAAAAGACTGAATTTCCTGATCTACTTGCTCCCAGTCTTTAGTTTCATCCAGTGCCCCTAACGACGGAATGTGATGAAGAGCGTTCATGGAGTCTATACCACTGATCAGGTGATTATATGCAGACATCACTTTGTCCAAATATTTGGCCAGCTTGTCTTTGGACTGCATCTTCATCCGGATTTGTACTTTGGCGTCTTGTGTGTGACTCCAATCCTTCCTAGGCACATTTTCGGGAGCTTGATGGTACTGCGCTGTCCAGTTTATCATTTTGTCTAAAGCTACCGAGGCTTCCCTGAGCTGCTCATGCTTCTGTTTGGTTTCCGCTCGTGCCTCTGCCAATGGGGCCACTGTTTGTTTTAGGGTGAGCATTTCCCTATATACTTGCCTCATGGTCATTTCCAACACATCACACTCTTTCATGACCGCCAGTGGGACCTCATTGACTTGGGAAGGCTTACTTTGGAGCTGTCGCATCTCACTCTCCAGTATTGATTTCTCCTGTTCCGCTGCTTTTAGCCTGTTTTGTAGGGAGATAATCTCCCTGCTCATTCTAGTGACATTTTCCTCTGTGGCCGCGGCAAAAGCGGTGCCTGCTGATGCTATCATTACCGGGTTAGTCCTGGTATCCGGGACGATGTCCTTTTCAGTGGCGACCGTAGATATGGCGGGATGGCTTTGCGCCAAGGATTTTCTTCTCTCTTGCCGTATTTTGAAAGAGAATTGGTCAAATGTCAACCTAGTCAGGTCGAAGACCTCTTCCTCTTGTTCCCCGGGAAAATCGTCATCAGGGAGGATACTTTTCGTGCCACTCGGAGGAATCTCGAGGGGAGATATGTCGATATCATCTATTAGTTCATCCTCTTTATCCTTCTTTTGTCCTTTTCCTTCCTCCTTTTGCCGGCGCTCGGCTTCCGCCTTGTCATGTTCCTCCTTTTTCCTGCGTTCTGTCTCTGCCTCTGCTTCTCTTTCAGCTTTTCTTTTTCGCTCTGCTGCGGCAGCTTGGTCTGCCTTCTTTTGACGTTCGGCTTTGTCAAGTTCTTCCTTAAGTGCTTGTTCTGCCGCCGCCTGTGCTTCCTTTTCCTGTTTTTCCTTTTCCGTTCTATCTTTGCATCTCTTCTACGTTTCTCTTCATCCTCCTTCATTTTCTTTTCCTCTTCCTTCTTGGCTTGGGCTTCTGCTCCCCTTAGCTGATCCGAGGTGTCAGGCCCTGTACTGGTCCGTGTTTTCTTATCTTTGGAGGAAGAAGAGCCTCCTAGTTTAAGGCTCCTGTCTTCTAAATTTTGGTGGTCCTCTTCTTCTCGGTCAGAGTCAATACCCGGAGCTAGTTGCCTGTCGGCGTTGTACCAGTTTCTTTTCTCGTCTTCCGCCGGGCGTTCGACATGCTGATAGCTCCATTTAAACTTGGCCCTTTTACAGTGCTCAGGAACTATCCTGACCGGGTCATATGTTCGGTATTCCAGATTCCTAAAGTGATAACCTTTTATCTCTTCCCCTTGAGCCCCTACTTCTCTGAAGTCCTTGACTGTATAAGCACCGATGGTGAGGGGCAGGGCGGGCCAAGGTTTCTTCTTTCCTTTGGAAAGGACATTGGAGAAACCCGAGGTCATCTGGAAACATACCTCCTGCATAAGCACCTTGTTGGTAATAAACCTAGGCAGAGCATGTGGTGCTTTGAGTGTGCCAAATACTCGAATGATTGTATATTCAGCGAATGGAAACCAGTGCGCCACCTGACCTAGCGTCTCCATCGCTCGCCAAGACATACAGGGGGTGTCTTGCCCAAATAGCTTCCCGTAAAGGGCGGGAATGAATATCTGAGAGATTTGCTCAATATCTGACTTGTACCTGGATTCCCAGATTACCTTGGTCTGCAAATGGATTGCTTGGGTTTGCTCGGAGTCGTAGTTATGTGGCCATCCCTCAAAATGCAGTCGGGCATTGACAGCGTCTAATAGATATGAAGCCATATAAAATTCTGACGGCGTTCCTTCATCTGGGGCTAAAGCCGAAGCCAAATTTGTTTGCATTGATCCCATTAATATACCAGCCCAGTTGAAACGAGTGTCGTGCACCGTTACATATTCCATTATAGTTGCCCATGCGCCGTTGAAGGTGGTGGCGTCCGGACGTCCATACAATCTGCAGAGCATGGCGGCCACTAATTTATACACTTTCCTTTGACCGGCCACCGGGTACTCCTGGTCTTTCTTGACTTTAAATTTGTCTGGTTCCGCCCACCATTCCTGATTGTATCAACCACAGGTACTTCATGGGTAGAAGCCCATCTCGGGGTAAAGTTTTCCTCTGGTTGGGGCAGCGAGTAGTAGACCTGGGCGTCTGAGCCCTCCAACGTCGCGAAAGCTTTTCCTTTGCTATCTCGGATCACGAACCTCTTGGGATCCGTTTTCTGTATGATCCAGTCTAATATTTCTGGACACGGGAAGATGGCTGGATGTGCCCCTGCTAGATGTAATTTGGATCTCTTGACCTTTAGGTATACTTCCCGGTCCGGGAGATCTTCTCGAAACTCATCTTCTGGTATAGCGAACTCATGGTATACTTCATACCATCTCAGGCTGTCCCCTTTTGCGAAGGTGCAAAGGGTATCTCTGTATATTGGTGGAGGAGATGTTTGCGCGTCTGTGTCTGATTCTTCTTCCACCACCTGCTTGCCTTTCTTTCGGGACACTGGGGGTGCCATGTCGCTAGAGTCAGAAAGGACCGGTATCGTGCCTGTTCCAAATTCACCTGTTGCATTCAGGAAAGAATCCCAGGATGAGAAGGACATGATGTCAAAGAGCTAAATACAGTCTATACATGCAGAATTCAATTAACTGTTCTCTTGGGGTCGCAGGGTCGCTGATTAAAAAGAAGAACTCATATGCGACCTCGCGACCTCGCGACCAGGTCGCAGGGTCGCAGGGTCGCTAACAAAAGATCTCGCGACTTTGCGACCTTGCAACTAGGTCGCTGGGTCGCAGGTCGCACTTGAGCCTGCCGGGGGTTTTCGAGCGCGCGAGGCTTGGGGTTAATTTCTTTCATAACGGGGAACATGCAAGGCTGGAAGGGGTCCAGGCTGAGGATAGGACGAAGCCATGAGGGGCTGGACAGGAAAATGTGACCTTGGGGTTTATGGTGCTAACAGGAGAACAAAAATCATAAAAAAACTAAACAGAAAAACCCCACAGCCTTCCCAGCAGGTATTTAAGACAATGGAGAGGCCAGATTCGGGCAAGAAATGCTCATGAAGGAAACACAGAGAGGAAATAGCAACTTACCCGGGAGAAAACGCGCCAGTCGACCTGTCAGAGCAATTTCTAAATTTTCGCTGCAAGTGACAAATGCGACCTAGCGACCTGCCCTTTTAAAAAAGGGTCGCACGTGTGAGAACTTAATGAGGTCGCAAGTTGGTATATTGCGACCTTGCGACCTGGCGACCCTAAGGTCGCTGGGTCGCAAGGTCGCTGAGTCGCAAATTTCTTTAATTACTCCTCCTTGCGACCTTGCGACCTAGCGACCTTAAGGTCGCGGGGTCGCACAGGTCGCAGGGGTCGCAACTCTTTCATTCCGAATCATGCGACCTTTGCGACCTGGCGACCTTAGGGTCGCGGGGTCGCACAGGTCGCAGGGGTCGCAATTGTTTAAAAGTATGGATTTGGAACTTAGCGACTTGCCCTTCAAAACTTCACTTAGCTTTTTTTTTTCTTTTAGTTTCAAAGGGGCTCCAAAAATTTTGAAGTGTGTGTTATTATTTTTTGTATTTTTGGAGGGTGTTGTAGAGGCTACAACAAATGGCGATTCACTGGATGAATTCAGAGTCTCTGCCGATGAATGGTCCATGAGGGAGGGGGGAGGGGCCAAATACTAGCTTGTTCTTTTACCTCAGAGTTTACACCTTCCTCCCTTTGCCACCTCGCATAGTTGCCTGACCTTTTGGCTTATTGAGTGCAGATCGACCGAATTTTTAATTCTTCGCGCTCCAGGACCGTGAGGGTCGGAGAAACCTTGGACAACCGCAGGATCCGGTACGATTATTTCGTCCTCATGGTGTTGCTCCGCTGCCAGCGAACCTCTCGGCTCCGGCGGAGTCACTGCCTAAAGAGTCATGAACGTTGCTCCGCTGCCAGCGAGCCTGGTCAGTACCCCGGCGAAGTCGTTACATCACCTCTCTGCGCAGGAAGCCTTTCTCAATCCTTTACCCTTTATTTGTGTGCGATTGCACTTATTTGAGAATGTGCCTATGGCACTTATTTAGATGGGCATATTTTGCCTGGGCGGATGAGGGATCCCGACTTATTTTGCTTGCAGAGAGGTTGCTCCTGGTCTCATATGAGGACTTGGGTTTTTTCCGAATGACCTGAGATTCCCCTGAGTTAGCTCTGTTCCCTCACGATCCGGTCGCTGCTATGTAAGACCTTTTCTGCCTGCACCTTTCAAAACCGCTAGGTGGTTCCTTATGCTTGAAGACTCCAGTAAGGCCATGTGCTAACCCTTGGTGCCCATTACAAGCGAGTTTTGACTACTCCGTGTTTTGCGGGAAGGGCCTTTCATCAGCATAGAACCTATCAGGGAGTGAGCCAGTTGCGGATAGCTTTAGATAAGGTTTTCCTTGTAGATTTAGAGAAAGAGTTTTTTTTTTTTTTTTAACAAGAAGAACAAAAATGCGACTTTTATAATACAGGGGTGGAAACAGCCCTTTGAGGGCTACTCAAGTAAAATAGTGTTTGAGGTCATGCCCGTTTACCGGGAGGACCTCGACTTTTCCTTCCAAAGTTTGTAATCGGAAAGTATGGGGACCCACCTTTTCTTTAACCTGAAAGGGACCTATCCATAGTGCTTGAAATTTGGCATGTTTTCCCTTTTCTTCGTGGGCTTTATCCCACTTTAGGACAAGATCTCCTACTTCAAATTTTTTATCTCCTGCAGACTTTTTATCAAACCATTTCTTGATTCGACTCTGGTGGATGGCGAATTTCTCCCGGGTTTTCTGCCTTTCCTCTTCTAATTTCAGCAAGGTGTCAATGCGGGTTTGCAAGGCGGGGCAAGGGGTACCATGACACTCTTGCGATAACTGCAGAGCGGGAAGAGATAAATTGGGCGGGAGAACAGCTTCTTTCCCATACACGAGAAAATATGGTGAGGTGCCTATTGAGGACTTAGGGGTGACGCGATCAGCCCAGAGTGCATTTTGGAGGGCATTGTGCCAGTTGCGTTGGTGAGACAGAAGGGTCTTTTTAATGATGCGAATCAGATTTTTATTTGTCGATTCCGCTAGACCATTTCCTTGGGGATAGTACTTTGCAGAGTGTTTAAGAACAATGCTGTTTTCCAAAGCAAAATCATATAATTTAAAAGATGAAAAATACGTTGCATTATCAAAAACCAAGGAAGTTGGAATGCCAAACCTGGTAATGATGGAATGAGTGACAAATTGCATTACCTCCTGATCGTTGATTTGGCGTAGCGGTATTGCTTCAACCCACCTGGTGAAATAATCAGTAGCAGTTAGGATGTACCGGTGTTGCTTAGAAGAGTGGGGTAAGATCTCACCAATGACGTCCAGACCCCATTGTTGAAAAGGTTCTTCCACTGCTACTGACAACAAAGGAGCGGCGGGACGCGCTTCTCGGTTTGCGAATTTCTGGCATTGAATGCATTTCCGAACATATGCGTGGGCATCTCTGAAAAGGGTCGGCCAATAATAACCTGCTCGCATTATTTTATGAGCAGTAGTGTCCCCGGCAAAATGACCTCCTGTTGGTCCATCGTGCAGCTCGGTTAAGATTTTCTGAGCTTCATCATGTTCCAGGCAGCACAACATGACCCCGTCGGAATGTTTCTTGAAAAGCTTCCCTTGGATTATCTGGTAAGACGCAGCTTTGAGTCTGATTGCGCGTTTCTGCCGGGCATTTAGAACTGGGTCCAACACACCGTGTGCTAAATATCCCGAAATATCCGAGTACCAAGAAGGGTTCCTTAACTGAGGAATGACGTCAGTTTGGTACATATCAATTTCTTGCTCCCAATTATCCTCTTCAATCTGTTGGGAACTTGCGGCCTCTGCAGCCATTTGGCATAGACCTTGCCCTTTAACTGTGTGTGCTGGCTTAAACTCTAAGTCGTACTCTTGCATACACGCAACCCAGTTCCCTCATCTCTCGCCCAGCTCCTGCTGCATGAACAGTGAGCGAACAGCTGGGTGGGGAACGTAAACTGTGACATGGTTTTTTAAGATGTACGGTCTGAAATGTTTGACCGCTTTATATACCGCATAGGCCTGTTTCTCGATTTCAGGATCATTTAATTCGGCTCCCTGCAAACCGATGCTCATGAATGAAATGGGGCGCTCGTCATTATTTCTGTCCTTTTGTGTGAGTACGGCTGCCAGGGACGAATCCGAAGCGAAAGTATACAAGCTAAAATCTCTGCCGAAATCTGGGCTCTGGAGGGAAGGTGCTTCGACTATAGCTTTCTTGATCTGGTCGAAAGCTTCCTTTTCGGGTTGATTCCATTTGAAGGTAGCATTTTTCTTTATCATTCCCTGCAGTGGCTTCACTATCTGGGCGAAATCTGATATAAACTTACGTACAAAATTGATCTTACCCAAAAAGGATTGCATTGCTTTCTTACTACTGGGGGAGGGATTTGAGCAATGGATTTCGCACGTTCTGGATCAACGAAAATGCCTTGCTTAGTTATGATATGACCTAGCAGATTTCCTTCTGCTACGGCAAAAATAATCTTCTTTGGGTTGAGCGAGATACCGTATTTTCTGCACCTTTCGAAGATCTGTCTGAGGTGACGCAAATGATCCCCCCGATGTTTAGAAAACACAGTAACGTCATCCAAGTAGACCACCACACTCTGGCCTATCAGACCCCTGAATGCTATATCCATAGCTCTTTGGAAAGTTGCTCCCGCGTTGATTAATCCAAAGGGCATACGCCTGAATGCGAAGGTTCCCCACTTAGTCCGAAAGGTAGTCTTTAACCTATCTGGTTCAACCACCAGTACTTGATTGTAGCCAGAGAACCCGTCTAACAAAGAGAACATTTCTGACCCGGACACTGCTTGTAATATTTGCTCCATAGGGGGACCCGGGTAATTATCTTTATTCGAGGCCTGGTTTAAGTTTCGGAAGTCCACACATAAGCGGATTTCACCTGACTTCTTCCGTACCGGAACCAAATTGGATACCCATGTGGAATGGCGAACTTTGAAGATAATGCGTGCATCCAAAAGTTTTTTGAGTTCTTTTAGAATCAATGGCTCCATCGTAGGATGTACTTTCCTGAGCTTCTGTTGGAATGGTTTTACATTTTCTTTAATGGGTATCACATGTTGTATGATTCGAGTATCGTATGTGCATAAGTCCTCATATGTCCAAGCGAATACGTCACGATACTTGCGAAATAGCTGAGTGAAATCTTGAGCCTCTTGGGGGGTGCAGTCTTTCCCAAGGTTGACGAATTTAGGATTATCTTCTGATCCCAAGTTCACTTGTCGATGGGCCAAGATAGAGCTCTGTACTTTGGCGTTTGGGGGCCCTCGGAAACGATTTTGCAGATCAAAAAGCTTCTCAAGTGATACCACCCCTTTAGGCATGGGGTTTCCTTTGACTTGTTCGTACTCCTTTTGCATAGCTTGGTCGTGCTCATCTTCATCTATAGCAGCATATTTGAATATCTCTGAGTTACACATGAAATCCAGCACCTGTTGATCATCATCGAAGACGCGCAAGTTAGTGACATTGTCTGGGACGGAGGGTTTATATATAACTTCAATAGAAAAACCATCCCTCAAAGGGGTAAATCTGGCAGCAGCATTAGCCAAAGTATCTGCCGCTGCATTATGCATCCTAAGAACAGATTTAATTCCAAAAGCGTCAAAAGCAGAAATTAATCGCCATACCTCTTCCTGATACGCCTTTAAATGTGGAGACAAACAGTGAATAGTATTGCGTACCTGCCGAGTGATAATCTCGGAGTCTCCAATGACCCGTAAGCATTTTACCTTCAAATCCAGCGCCTTTTTAAGCCCAAGGATCAAGGCCTCATACTCAGCAGTGTTATTGGTGCATTGGAACTCCAGCCGACAGGAGATCAAGAATTTTTTCTTGTGAGGATCAAGCAAGACGCAGCCAGCACCAGAACCATCGAGATTTTTGGAACCGTCGTAATACAAGGTCCATATGTCACTTTCCGGGCCCTTGGGGGTAGAGGATTGCGAAGGAATTTCGGCTTGGTGTAAGACAGTTTGGACTTGTTCCTCTGCGACGAGTGCCACTTCAGATTGGACCTCGGGGCCTATTGAAGACTAAGGAGGTCGGTAACATCCAAAAATAGCCTCCAGGAAACACATACCAAGTTCCTCCTGGGCAAAGCTGATGGGTTCATTTGTGGCATCCAAATCAGTTACAGTGTGTTTCATGTACGGTTCACTTTCAACCCTGATTTGGTTATTTCTCCCCTTGTAGGGAAGCCATAAGTGGGACCAATCTGTGGCAAAGTATCCTTGCAACTTGCTTGACCAGTCTCTGCTGAGTAGTATACCATAGGCTTCAGGGATATCAACAACCACAATATCAATGCACTGATGGACTCTAGAGTCAGATGAAAGGCGGATGATGACATTGTTTAATTCCCCAACGGCTGGAACTTGTGATCTGTCAAGTTGAATGATTTTTGCGTCAGTCTTCTCTGGGCGGATGTTGAGTTTCTTACAGACAGATAGAGGCATGACGTTCGTGGATGCACCGGAGTCAACAAGACAATTGTGAACGTTGAAGTTAAAAATCTCAAAAGACAAAAGGAAGGGAGGGGTGGATCCTCTTGAATTCGTGTTGACAGCATTCACTATAGACTGGATATCTGGACTGGTTTGTGCAGATGTGTTGCTGACAGTTTTCGTATTTGGGTTGTGGGCGAAAGCTTTTAGAATAAGCTCCTTTTGATTCGTGATGCG
The DNA here is from genome assembly GCA_034641835.2 of Pinus albicaulis. Lineage (NCBI taxonomy): Eukaryota > Viridiplantae > Streptophyta > Pinopsida > Pinales > Pinaceae > Pinus > Pinus albicaulis. Next base: position 1,109,265,584 of record CM076574.1, read on the forward strand.
GGCCAGCTCGTAGAGTGAGATATTAGCTCTAGTCTTTTTCATGTCCTCCACGATGTTGTAGCTAGTATCAGTTTGGGGGCTGGGTTCGGTAGTGATTTTCGGGAATTCTACCGAGAGCTTGCTCTTTTGACTTGCTTTGCTATTACTATTTGTGGGCTTCTCCGGCGTAGCTTGTCCTTCGTTTCCAAGGGGAAGAATTTTCCTCAGAAAAGCCCTTTTCTTGTCTTCATATGATTGTTCGGGGACAGCTCCTTTGCTTCTAAGACTATAATTTCGAGTGGGCTGAGCCTTGGGACTGCCTGCCATGTTGATATCAATGGGAACAAGACTCTCCCCCCCGCGGATTATATCAAAAGTTAGGACAGAGGACCCTGGTTCCTCATCTAGGAGTGAACCTTCATCTCGATCAGAAACGTCGTCCTCTGTCTGGTTTCCTGGAGTTTGGTCATCCAAAAGTTGGTTAACCACCGCGGTCATGCTGCCAATCCATTGCGGGCACGTTTTTTCAAAATGGGCAGCTTGGTGAAAAGAGCAAAAATTGTCTTTCCCTATCTCTTCCACGTTGAGAGCGGCACTGGAGTTTGACGGAGGTCTGCTGGTGTTGGGATTACTTTTCTTGAAAAAGGGTTTTGGGGGTTTAGTAGTAGTTGAGGTTTCAATGCCCTTTCTTTTTAAGTCAGAGACCTCATTCGTTAGTAGTTTGAGGGTCTTGGCCATACTCTCGAAGTCAAAAGTTTCTTTCTCTCTATTAGGGGTGGAAGAGTGACCCTTTATAGCGATTGGTTTGTGATCATCCTTTCCTTCGTGGTCCATGACTCCTATCGACAACATGTCCTTTTCTACCGCGAGAGCAGTAGCGTAATTTGCTGTAAGGGTAGCGCGGGCTTCACGTTTGACGAAAACGGCAATATCCCTAGGGAGAGCTTTAGTATAGTAGTCGATGGTGATAGAATCGTCCAATGCTAAGTTTGGAGGAAATTTTTGCAATATTGTGGCGAAGCGTTGGTTAAAGTCTTTAACTTTCTCTTTTCTATGACACTTAATAGTGCTTAACTCTGTGAGGAGCATAGAGGGTGTTTTATCTTCTGCAAACTTTTGCAGGAACACGCGACGGAACTGGTCCCAGGATGTAATAGAAGCACTGGGTAGGGAACGATACCAGGTGGCCGCATGGTTTACAAGAGTGTGAGGGAACAGTCTACATGCGACATCATCGGACTGAACTCTCATGATTTGTAGAGACAGATAGAAACTACTAATATGGTCTTCCGCTGATGTGCCTTTCTCAGGATCGAACTTAGGAAGATGCTTCTCCGGGTGTCTAGGCATATCATGGAGAGGACCAAAAAGAGCCAATGGGGATTGAGCCATCCAGGCTAGAGGCTGCACCCTCCTGGGGTGCTGATGATATCGAGTTTCTGCCTCGGACTCACTTCCCGTCCCTGACACTGATGCTCCTTCATGATGGCGAGAGTGTTCATCTCGGTGTCTTTCACGGTTATTCACGTTTCTAAGATACTCCCAGTTGTGGGGAGGGGGCCTATTTTGGTTATGGTGGTGATGATGGTTGGCGTGGTGTCTCCGGCCGCGAACTATATCTCCTCTACCTCCACGTCCGTGACCCCTGTTGACCCCACCCTCATTTCTTCGAGGCCTATTTCCTTCCCCCGCATTTCTTCGGGCTGTGTTACCTTCTCTTTCATTTCTTCGACCCCCCTCTCCTTCTTCTGGTGGGGAATACACTTGGTTGTTGTTCCACTGATGTAAGTCAAGCTGAGGTTCGAGGAAAGGTTCTGTATCAGGGAAACCTTCACTATCTTGGAGAATGGGGTCATTTTCTTGGACAGCCCGCCCGAGGTCTTCAATCATGGAGTTCACAAGTTCAGGTATGGTGCTGACTAGCACGCCATTACGAGTGACGTTCTCGGCTGGGGTCCTAGTGTGGGCTAGAAATTCCATGATTGGGGTATACCGTAAATCCCTGACGAGATTACGGGCAATTGGGCGTAAGGATCTCAACTGTTCGTTCGTGATTTCAAAATATCGAGCCTCCTCCCTTGGAATAACCTCCAAGGGGGGAAGATGAGGTTCGTTATTTATGATCTCCCGGTGGGGAGTTTGTGACGGAATGTCAGTTGTATGTTGGGAGGATGCCATGGCCCTCCTTCTAGCGCCAAATCTGTTGACGGGAAAATATGTCTGGCCAACAGTAGGGGATCTCCCCGGTTGAAAGTCCCAATTAGACTTTGAACCGTTTGGAATAGGGATCCCGTCCGTGGTGTGGGTCCGGCTACCGCTTAGATGACTTTCTCTTCGGTCTTGAAGAAATTGATTGAATCTGCAGACATAGACTTTATTCACATGATACAGAATACATGACTGATGTATCAAACTGATATATAACACTGTGCGTAGCAAGGTAATGAACAAAAATGCATACGCCCAGGAAGTGTCATTAGCAACACATCTATAGGGTAATGCATGCCAGATAATCTGACCACCAAAGAAACAGTTCTTTGTGGCAAGAATATCCCTTAACTTTCCGAAAGATGTAACGAAATGCTAATAAAATAGTTCATTAACATTCATTATGAGAACAAATGGTAAACTTGAGCATCATCAAACACAATCACAGATAGCTATGGAGCATGAATGATACTATTAAGAACACAACGTCATTAATCATACGATATTCTGAAACTATATGCAGAATACACACAGTATTGTCACAGCTAAAAAAAAACATCATCCAACAAAGGGGTTTTAACAAGTATCTGTATTACATATGAGCAAGAGTATGACCCTTCAATTACAATGCAATATTACTCTTCAGTCCACAAAAGAGAAGCCCTTAACTATGTGCCCAGTAGGGGTATTTATAGATTCAAGAAATGCCCTTCAGGCTTTCCGACGCTTCGACTTTCCGACGGTTCAGCTTCCCTGCAACCTTGGACGAACATGCGACCTGCGACCGGCGGAAATAATTGCGACTTGCGACCCAGGTGAAGGTGTGACCTGCGACTCAGGCGTATGCGCGACCTGCGACCTGGGGACGGTCGCGACCTGCGACCGAAAGAACTTAGCTATGGAGGTGGTCGTGTGATTGAGAGGTCTGGAGCGTCAATTTTATTCCCCTTGAGGAAATCTCGCCAGGTCTGGTAATCTGCTGCTATAGGGGAGACTAGAGGGGTTTCTTCTTTTAATCGATGCATACATTCCAGGGCATTCGGTATCAGAGTCTCCTTCTTCTGGGAAATCTAGATTGAGAGGGAAGAAATCTTGGTATAGATTTGTACTGGAGTGACAAGCAACCGAGTTAGGTTCTCTTGTGATGCCTCAAATTCTGGTGCGGCAGCAGCTTGTCTCACGGGTTGCAGAAAAGACTGAATTTCCTGATCTACTTGCTCCCAGTCTTTAGTTTCATCCAGTGCCCCTAACGACGGAATGTGATGAAGAGCGTTCATGGAGTCTATACCACTGATCAGGTGATTATATGCAGACACCACTTTGTCCAAGTCTTTGGCCAGCTTGTCTTTGGACTGCATCTTCATCCGGATTTGTACTTTGGCATCTTGTGTGTGACCCCAATCCTTCCTAGGCACATTTTCGGGAGCTTGATGGTACTGCGCTGTCCAATTTATCATTTTGTCTAAAGCTACCGACGCTTCCCTGAGCTGCTCATGCTTCTGTTTGGTTTCCGCTCGTGCCTCTGCCAACGGGGCCACTGTTTGTTTTAGGGTGAGCATTTCCCTATATACTTGCTTCATGGTCATTTCCAACACATCACACTCTTTCATGACCGCCAGTGGGACCTCATTGACTTGGGAAGGCTTACCTTGGAGCTGTCGCATCTCACTCTCCAGTATTGATTTCTCCTATTCCGCTGCTTTTAGCCTGTTTTGTAGGGAAATAATCTCCCTGCTCATTCTAGTGACATTTTCCTCTGTGGCCGCGGCAAAAGCGGTGCCTGCTGATGCTATCATTACCGGGTTAGTCCTGGTATCCGGGACGATGTCCTTTTCAGTGGCGACCGTAGATATGGTGGGATGGCTTTGCGCCAAGGATTTTCTTCTCTCTTGCCGTATTTTGAAAGAGAATTGGTCAAATGTCAATCTAGTCAGGTCGAAGACCTCTTCCTCTTGTTCCCCGGGAAAATCGTCATCAGGGAGGATACTTTTCTTGCCACTCGGAGGAATGTCCAGGGGAGATATGTTGATATCATCTATCAGTTCATCCTCTTTATCCTGTGTTTGTCCTTTTCCTTTCTCCTTTTGCCGGCGCTCGGCTTCTGCCTTGTCATGTTCCTCCTTCTTCCTGCGTTCTGACTCTGCCTCTGCTTCTCTCTCAGCTTTTCTTTTTCTCTCTGCTGCGGCAGCTTGGCCTATTTTCTTCTGCTGTTCGGCTTTGTCAAGTTCTTCCTTAAGTGCTTGTTCTGCCGCCGCCTGTGCTTCCCTTTCCTGTCTTTCCTTTTCCTCGGCCTGTTTCCTTTTCCGTTCTATCCTTGCATCTCTTCTACGTTTCTCTTCATCCTCCTTCATTTTCTTTTGCTCTTCCTTCTTGGCCTGGGCCTCTGCTTCTTTTAGCTGATCCGAGGTGACAGGCCCTGTACTGGTCCGTGTTTTCTTATCTCTGGAGGAAGAAAGGCCTCCTAGTTTTGGCTCTGTCTTCTGAATTTTGATGATCTTCTTCTTCTTGAGTGGAAGTCAAATCACGGGAGCTAGTTTCTGTCTGCGTTGTACGGTTTCTTTTCTCATCATCTGTAGGGCGTTCGACATCTTTGATAGCTCCATTTAAAATTGGCCTTCTTACGGTGCTCCGGAATATCTTGAGCAGATTCACATGCCCATGGTATTGAGGAGCTTCTAAAGAGTGATAACCTTTTATCTCTTCCCCTTGAGCCTTACTTCTCTGGAGTCATATTTTGTATAAACCTCCGATGGTGAGGCGGAAGCGGACAGGTTTCTTCTTCCCTTTGGAAAGGACATTGGAGAAGCCCGAGGTCATCTGGAAACATACCTCCTGCATGAGCACCTTATCAGTGATAAACTTAGGCAGAGCATGTGGTGCTTTGAATGTGCCAAATACTCGGATGATTGTAAATTTGGCGAGTGGAAACCAGTGCGCCACCTGACCTAGTGTCTCCATTGCTCGCTAGGACATGCAGGGGGTGTCTTGACCAAATAGTTTCCCGTAAAGGGCGGGAATGAATATATGAGAGATTTGCTCAATATATGACTTGTACCTGGATTCCCAGAATACCTTGGTCTGCAAATGGATTGCCCGGGTCTGTTCGGAGTCCCAGTTATGTGGCCATCCCTCAACATGCAGCTGGGCACATACAGCATCTAATAAATACGAAGCCATATAAAATTCTGACGGCGTTCCCTCATCTGGGGCTAAAGCTGAAGCCAAATTTGTTTGCACTGAGCCCATTAATATACCAGCCCAATTGAATCGAGTGCCGTGCACCGTTACGTGTTCCATAATGGTTGCCCATGCTTCGTTGAAAGTGGTGGCGTCCGAACGTCCGTACACTCTGCACAGCATGGCGGCCACTAACTTATACACTTTCCTCAGAATGGCCACCGGGTACTCCTGGTCTTTCTTGACTTTAAATTTATTTGGTTCCGCCCACCATTTTCTGATTGTATCAATCATCGGTACTTCATTTGTAGAAAACCATCTCGGGGTAAAATTTACCTCTGGTTGGGGTAGCGAGTAGTAGACCTGTGCTTTTGAGCTCTCCAACGTTGCAAAAGCTTTACCTCCACTATCTCGGATTGCGAAATTCTTGGGATCCGTCTTTTGTATGATCCAGTCCCTACAATATTTAGGAGCACGGGAAGAGTACGGATGTGCCATTGCTAGAGGTATTTGGATTTTGACCTTTAGGTACACTTCCCGGTGGAGATCCTTGAAACTCAACTTCGACCTGCATGAACTCGTGGTATGCTTCCCTACATACCATCTCGGTACATCCTTTGCGAAGGTGCAAAGGGTGTCTCTGTATATTGGCGGAGGAGATATTTGCACGTCTGTGTCTGATCCTTCTTCCACTACCTTCTTTCCCTTCTTTCGGGACACTGGGGGTGCCATGTTGCTAGAATCAGAGAGGACCGGTATTGTATCTTTTCCAAATTCACCTGTTGCATTCAGGAAAGAATCCCAGGATGAGAAAGACATGATGGCAATGAGCTAAATACAGTCTATACATGCAGAATTCAATTCACCGTTCTCTTGGGGTCGCAGGGTCGCTGTTTAGAAGAAGAACTCAGATGCGACCTCGCGACCTCGCGACCAGGTCGCAGGGTCGCTAATCCTCCCAACAGAAGATCGCGCGACTTTGCGACCTTGCGACTAGGTCGCTGGGTCGCAGGTCGCGCAAAGGCCTGCCGGGGTTTTCGAACGCGCGCGGCTTTGGGGTTGATTTCTTTCTTAACGGTTAGCATACGAGGCTGGAAGGGGTCTAAGCTGAGGATAGGGCGAAGCCATGAGGGGCTGGACAAGAAAATGAGACTCTAGGGTTTATGGGGATAACAGGAGGGCAAAAATTCATAAAAACCCACCAGAAAAACCCTACAGCCTCCCCAGTAGGTATTTAAGTCAATGGGGGAGGCCAAATTTGGGCAAGAAATGCTTATGAAGGAAACAAAGAGAGGAAATAGCAACTTACCCGGGAGAAAACGCGCCAGCCGACCTGTCAGAGCACTTTCTAAATTTCGCCGCAAGTGACAAATGCGACCTAGCGACCTGCCCTTTTAAAAAAGGGTCGCACGTGCGAGCACTTAATGAGGTCGCAAATGGGTAGAGTGCGGCCTTGCGACCTGGCGACCCTAAGGTCGCTGGGTCGCAAGGTCGCTGAGTCGCAACGGTCGCATGAGTCGCAAATGCTTTAATTCCGAATCATGCGACCTGGCGATCTGGCGACCTTAAGGTCGCGGGGTTGCACGGGTCGCATGGGTCGCAACTACTGTAATTACGAACCTTGCGACTTTGCGACCTTGCGACCTTAGGGTCGCGGGGTCGCATAGGTCGTAGGGGTCGCAATTGTTTTAGAGTATGGTTTCGCGACTTAGCAACTTGTCCTTCAAAACTTTCACTTAGCATTTTTCCTTTTAGTTTCAAAGGGGCTCCAAATTTTTTGAAGTGAGTGCTATTATTTCTTGTATTTTTGGAGGGTGTTGTAGGGCTACAACTTTTTCTTAATTGGTCTTGTTAATTTAGTGCTTGCTTTGACTGTTTGGTTGCCTTTGAGGTGTCAGGAAACCTAGCATCAAAAGATTAAAGTCAGATATGACATAGCACACTTTTATTTTAGACATAGAGAAAATTCAAGCTATTGAATTAAAGTTGTAATTTACCTTGCGGGTCCAGTCGGCATTTTTCCTTCTTTCTTTACCCTTTTCTCTTTTCCGTCATGGATGAGTGCTCTCCACTCACTCCCTATAACTGTGAGAGGACGCTCATATCTAGGGTTAAATTGAAATTGCGTCCTATAGGTGTCCCTGGTATATTTCAAATATTTTCCGGCTACCCGAGACACCGTTGTTTTGTCAAATGTGCCGACCCCAAAAAGGGCTTCTAGATAATCTAGAAGTTCTTTTTTCAGGTTGGAACTCTCAGAATTCCACCCTGTGCGTATGGTTGGGCCAAAAATTACCAACGAATGGCTCTCTAGATACCTGTAGAACTCATTGTTTCCTACACAAAAAAAGAGATATTATCATTAATTTAAAAATAAAAATCATGATAAATATGTTTTAGATAAAGTACATGAAATAGTTAAAATATTAAAATTTACCTGGGAGTTGTACATGCTTTATAGGGACACATTCATCGTTCACCAACAACGTGCCATTAATGGTCCCTGTGGAGCTGACACGTGTAGCTCCAGGAAACACAATAATGTAGTTGGCCATATCAGCCTCATCATTGCCAACTCGTTCAGCGGTTGGCTGGGTGTCTGCTTGGGCAGGGTTTGTTTCTTGGCTGGCACCTAAAGGAGTAGAAGGTGTACGAGAGGGTTGATGGGCAATCTCTTGCCCTTGTGTCCCACTACCACCAACACCGGGTTCAGCAAGTGCCAGAAAACGCTACATACAAAAGAACTTTTTGTTAGTTTAGTCAATGTAAAAATTAAAAATCAAACTATCACAATTCATCTCATGCAGAACAAAAAAAATATCCTTTTGACTTTTTATTATTACCTGATATGTTTCTAGCTAGCTCATAAGTTTTTTTATCCTCTCTTCTGTTTCAGGTGTTTGAGGCGTGTCTATCAAAGTATTAAATTCCGACCTTGCATCTTGTGCCTTTTTTCGCAACAAGAACACTAGAGATAGGGATGAAGAAAGCTCTTCCTCAAAGAGGGAATCATCGGGCGTACCATGGCTAGGTGTTTGCATATTTGAACAAAATTAATATTATTTCAATTATGTAAATAACTAAAATACCTGAAGATAGAGCAATGCTGGCACTTTACTTGTTCTTCCGCTGGCCTCTT